>CM046065.1:15187268-15249768 GCA_025215515.1 Schistosoma japonicum | reverse complement strand
ACAGGCGGTACGTAACCAGTCAAAACATAGCTCATTTAATTACCAGCGTAAGCCACGTGGTGAACAAGTACACAACACTTTTTACCACTCTGACGCAAATAACTTTGCGAGAAATTCTAGGTCGCCGAATACACAGCAGTATGCTCTAAGCCCTGGTAATCCTACACCATACACGACTTACTCAGATCGTATAAGTGGTTTTACTTCCCCTCCTCACTTTCATAATTATACTCCTGATGGGCTACTGGGATATCCTCCGTCTTTTGCTTATAGCCAACGTGCTGCCATGTCGCCTAACTTAAGCTACTCAGAACATCCTATCTCTGACAACTTTAATAATTTTTTGGGATCAGGCAGTCACTAGTCCCGTTAGCAATACAGCTTGCTTAGACATTAGCTCAAGCAGTCAGACTGCCGTATTAAACCACCATCTGGTTATGTCAAACACGAACGATTTAGACAAAGATCTTCGATTCTTCACAATTCACTCTTCATTTCTAAACTTTTTAGTAATTAACGCCCGCTCACTTCTTAATAAAATGTCAACTCTAAAAACTATAGCCTTATTAGCTAAACCTTCATTAATATTTGTCACAGAAACATGGTGTTCCTCCTCAGTAACTGACTCAGAATTAGCCATTCAGGAGTATATGTTATATAGCGGCAATAGGGAATATAGACGGGGTTAGTAAAGAGCTCGAAACTAGTGACCACAAAATGATTCTATGTGCTCTTCCTTTTAATATTAATCTTAGTCACCTCAATAATCGTAAATTACGTAAAACTAGACAATATCGAGACTATAAAAATGTGGATTGGAATCTTCTACACGCCCTTCTAAGCAGCTCTGACTGGGACAAATTTTTCTTAACTAATAATCTTACAGAAGCACTAGATATATTTTATCAAATTAATGACTCGTGTTTATATTCGATTGCACCTATTAAGATAAGCAATATAATTAAGTCAAATGATTTGTACATACCACTTCATTACCGTAAAAAGCTAAGACGCTTACAGAAGTGTTATTTTAAGTCAAATGACTTTTCTGCATTCGTGGAAATTACCATGACCTATAATCAACTAAAAGAAGTCCACAGGTTAAATGCGATTAAAGAACAGGTGTCAGCAATGGACAGTAGCTCCAAGATACAAAACTTGGTGCGACTGTTTAATAAACGCCTCAAACCTTCTTGGAATAGTGATATTCCCTGCATTTTACGAGATGGAATACTGATTAATGACCATTATACTATAGTGAACCTGTTCAGCGATTTTTTCGCTAACAGAGGTAAGCCGCTGGATGATATTGAGGTAAAAATGATCAATTCGGCTACTAACTATATGGAGTCCGTTACTTTCACTTATGATAATATTTGTAAATCCATCAAATCACTTAGAACGTCAAGTAGTTGTGGAGTAGATGGGTTAGCATCAATTTATTTCAAACTCGGGAGACCTAATATGCCATTAATCCTATTAAGACTGTTCGACCTTTCATTGACAGCAGGTACATACCGTAGCAGATGGAAAACCTCTTACATCTGTCCTCGCTTTAAACCAGGTGACAGAACAAACTTGCATAACTATAGGCCCATAAATATCACCCCAGTCATCTCTAGAATTATGGAAAAAATAGTATGTGACAAAATATCTGATCATTTACTTTCTGAGAAACTTATCTCTAATTTCCAACATGGTTTCCTCAAAACTAGGTCTTGTATGACTTGTCACTTTAAATTCTTAAATTTAATTTTTACTGAACGAAGCCTTGGGCACTTGGTGTTAGTATTGTACTTAGACATATCTAAAGCTTTTGACATGGTTAACCACAGGCTTCTTATGGGCAAACTTTCCTCTTATGGGATTAAAAATCCATTACTTCATGGTTGAACTCTTTCCTCAGTCATAGGCACCAAATTGTCAAAATTAACTCCACCCTGTCCAAGGCAGAACCAGTTCCAAGTGGCGTTATACAAGGAAGTGTCTTAGGCCCACTGCTCTTTATAGCTTATGTAAATGATATATGCAAGTGCTTCAGCTTGGGAAAACCCTTTCTATACGCAGATGATCTTAAAATAGTATACTCATTCCCTCCCCATGAATTCGCACACACATTCTGTAGCGTCACTGCTGAACTCAACAAGGTCGCAGTATGGTGCTCAAAATGGAAGTTAGACCTCAATGCTTCTAAGTGTGGTTGGATATGTTTTGGAGATAAGCGCCTCAATTTCGATCTTTTCATAAACGGTAGTAAGTCGTCTAGGCTACAGTCAGTAGTTGACTTAGGACTAAGATACTCTTATGATCTATCTTTTACAGAACAGGTCAATATGCAGACATCTAACTCACATCGACTACTGGGTTGCATAATACGTAACTTTCATAGCAATCACTCTCATATCCTACTATATAAGGTTTGTGTCCGACCCTTACTGGAATACTGCACTTTTATTCTCAGTAATGTTTCCATTAAGAATAAACTCAGACTGGAGTCTGTACAACGTCGCTTTACTCTTCGTATTCTGGAGACCGATTTTACTCTGGACTATAAAACTAGGTGCACTAAATTAGAAATAGAAACTTAATGGAGACGCCGACTCAAGTTAAACTTAATCTTCTTTTATAAGATATTGAACAATTTGGCGTTTTCATCATCTAGCACAATTAAGTTCGAGAAACCTTCTTGCTCTAACCTACGCAATTCACCCTCGAAAGTAAAAATTTCACATCCTAAATTTCCTTTTTATATGAATTATTTTACAAATAAATTCTCGAGAATCTGGAACAATTTGCCTCAAGCCACTCGAGAAACAGATTCCCTTTCTTTATTTGTGCAACAGGTTGATCATCTCATCAATTCTGATAGCTCATTAAAAATGTTCACCCCAACTATTGTTTTTTACTCCACCAGCGAAATAATAGGGACTCTAAATTTGTAAGCACCAGTTACCTGTCATAGTCATAGGCTAGTGTTCTTCATCTTTAATCCAAATATAAACTCAAGTATAAATATTAATTCTGCCCATTCGTTCAGTTAACGTAAGTGGCATGTCATGTCCTTCAATGTCTGTATACACATTGATTGTCTCAGAATACCAGTGCTTTTGTTTTGTGTTTTCTCTGTCTTCGTCTTTCCTATATTTGTAGATTAATATGCATATGGCTATTATGTAACCTACTGGCACAAAACTACTGACTTCTCTTTTACGCTTAAGTTCCAAGTACTCTTGATCTTATCCTGCATCGGAACACGCTCAATACTCCACTCTGTAAACTCCTAACAGTTTCTTGGAATTGTAACGCAGTGGTCAAGGAGCGCGCGGTTATTATTCATATTAGCACCAGAATACAATATAAATATTTGGTGTCCTAATAGTTAAAACTTCGTGGCAGTTGATTTGATTCTCAATTCAAATCTTTATATGTTATGAATGTCCTGACATTGACAATTTGTAATAATATTTGTATGTATGTAAACTTATCATTGTGACCATGCCTGTAAACTGGCATGCTCTCATGTACAAAGTGAGAATAAAGCTATTATTATTATTATTACTTTTGTCATTAATTTGCACATTATTTGTATTCTCTGATCCATGGCAGTTACATGCTTGCTTACCTTGGTTGTCCTTGATTTTCCTATGTATTCTAATCATATTTTGCCCCTTGGCACCCCGCTTCTTACCTCATATACTGTTTACAAATTTTCTTCTATTTCACGAGACGTTCTGCTCACTACTACTAACGAACAACCTTATGAGTAGTATCCAATACACTATTTTCACTTATTACATAATACATAAATATTGTAAAAGCATTCAATGGCATCAGTTAATTGGTGTCTAAACTCTATATGTCAAGATTATGCTAATATAAGTAAGTGAAAACCATTACTTTGATAAATCCCTATAGATAAAATATAGGTTTATACTCAGGATCCACCTCTTTTTTTTTCAGCTATCAGTGAATTTAGTTAGATTATCATGATCTGTCAGTGCTCGTTAACAGAGTGAATGATTGCCATACATGAAAAATGTAATGAGTGCACAAACTATGAGTAAATGGATAATATAACATTAGAATCTAAAACATTTGCAACAGAACTTTCAATAAACAGTATGCGCTTCATCTTATAGACAAATAAATTATTTTAAAGTATCAATGACCAACATTTCATTTTGATTAGTACCTTCCTGTTAGATTTATTCGTATCTCATTGTTGATACACTCACTAAAACGTGAATGTAATATTCCTGATGTGAAATGTCCCATATTTTATCCAATGTACTCTATATCATTCCTATAATTACAATGCATTTGAATCGTCCCATTGATTTATCACGCACTGAAATTGCTGAACTAAGTTCCAGTCCCGTTGTGAACATCAACATCGGGATTCGAGTACATCAATTTAGTGAGTCATAAATAGGACAAAAAAGCGTGTGATCGAATCCGATCACCAGTCACAATCCAACTCAAACAATATATTCATTCGTGCTGAACAACTGAGTGGCTGACTACTCCAGTAGCGATTTGAAGTAAAATGTGCTAGCATCTTCTCTCAGAGTTAATTTCGTCGTAAGTAATTAACTACTCCTAATATGATAATTCAGTAATATGATGGAATAATTTTGAAAACGAATAAGTTATACTAATAGTGAAAAACGATTTAAATACAAGGTTAGTGAAAAGGTAAATGCAAAAACATTTTAGCAAACTTGAGGATCATCTAATCCCTAACGGTAACATTAGATTGGTAAATATAGGTGTAAAGTAAAAGTAAACGAATTTTGATTGTGTAATGTAAAGATGAAGTTGATCTGAAAAAATGTGATGTATGTTTCGTCATACAATTTGAACAGTCTGATCACACGCATATACTTGTCAAGACATTTATATATAAACATGGTTAACTAATAAAGATCAAGTTTTGAAGCAAAATGAAAGTGGGCATTCTACCATTGAATTCCATCCCAGTAGTGAAGAGTGTTAGCCGCTTGCCAACCTAAAGCCTTTGAGGTGGGATTCGGAGTATTTACTGTTGACGAGTCCTATATTGGAACGGAACAGATGTACAGTTCTCCCCAGATTTTATGGGTACTGTACCAACATGAATTTGTGGCGAGTTCAATCAACTAAAAATGTCAATATTACGTTACCGAATAAGGGCTGGGGGTGGAATCTAACAAATCTACTGTTCAATAATCACATCTAATTCCAAACTAATCATCTTTGAGAAGTTGAAAACTATGATTGTACATAGGCCTCATAATTGTATGAATGATTACAATACTTACTTCTGTAATAGAACACTGCATTCAGAGGTGAGAGTAATCTGTAATTTGTGCCTCAGTGGCTTTAAAAACTAACAGCATCAAGCAATCCGATAAGGGTACGGAAGAGACAACTTTCGTCGTGTAGCTCGAAATATATACGACAAGTTTGATTTCCCGAAGACATTCATAAATTTGTCTAGCAGTTGTCTAAACTTGTTCTAATATTGATAGAAGACTTAATTATCATTGCATTTAAGACCCTCCCCATTTGTGTGCACAGGAACAGTTTGTTAAAACAGTTAATCTGTCCTGGTAATTTAAGTCAGTTTTCTTATCAATATGTTTGCGTTGTCATTGGTGTAACAAAATATTCTATTCTTCTTATCTTTAATTCTCCAATTATCCCATTGTAGCCCATTGTAGCCTTTTGGTTAACTTGACGTTTATTAGTTATCCAAGTTTATATAAAAATGTTATGATAAGCGCATGCGTGCGACCTAATTATTCTAAATGTATATTGCTTCATACATCACATTTCTTGGATCAATTCTATCTCCTTATTACACTACCAAAATTTGTAGTTTGGACTAAGTTTTTTTTTCTTTAAAGAAACAAGCAGTTTTCAGTAAAGTACTATATATATGGTAGGTGTCTAGTGGTTCTGGTGATAAAAATGGAATACATTTCGACTGTTCAAGTGTTTATAAAGAAATATAATCAATGCTTATTTAACAGGCAGAATAGTACTGTACACAAATGTACTTTTGAAATAGCCACTAGTAAATTTTATTCAAAGATTGAAAATGCAAAACAGACTGTGTTTATCTTCAAATTAAGGATCTTGAATAACATAAAAGACTACAGATCTCAGTTAGTGAGATACTTGAAAATTTCCACACTCAATAAATGAGTTACTTAATAAAGTAATAATAATAACAGTGATAAGTAGTAGTAGTAGTAGTAGTAGTAGTAGTAGTAGTAGTAGTAGTAGTAGTAGTAGTAGTAGTAGTAGTAGTAGTAGTAGTAGTAGTAGTAGTAGTAGTAGTAGTAGTAGTAGTAGTAGTATAAATAATCTATGGGGGTAAAACGACTATGAAACAGCATTTATGTTATTATTGATTGCATATGCATTACTTAATCCTTTATCACTTAATATCCCAGTACTCTCTAAGTTGTGTCATAATGGTTAAAGTGCTCGTGTTTCAAACACTTAGTTAAGTTCCTGATTCCTACACTTTAGTATGCTTAGACAGCTAGCAACTTCAATCGTAATGTTTATTATCTAACATTATTTTATTCTCTTTAAAATGCTACTATATGTCAATAGAAATTTAAGGTCAATCCTATATTGATACAGAATGTATGTACATGCCGTTACGTTCAATAACTTCATATATCACGATCATGAACTTTAATTAAATACACTGATTTGATGTGAATTAAGCAGCCAAAATGCGCTGGATAGCTCTTTTATCCTAGTGCGCAACTCATCAAGATTGTACACAAATGATCACAACAGGGATCAATCCTAGGACCTTCTAACTCCGCGACGAACGCTTAGCCATTAGATTATTGTACAGGTTTCCAACGGTTAGTATTTTTTAATTCAGTTGATTCACAATATGTTTGTGCTAAATCACCCAATACCATCAGTGAATAACTACCTCACACCTGATATAACCGAACTCGATTTATTACATTTTTTCACTCAAAATCTAAATATTAACTCTAGAACATAGGCACTAGTAAATGTAAATAGATACTGTACAGATTATTGAATACTAATAAGGATGAACTTGTATCTTTCCGCTGATTTGTTATGAACTAAAGCTGGTCAGTTCCGGTGCAAACATCAACATTAGAATACAGGTACATTCAACCAACAAATCCTAAATAGGACGAAACGTGCATCGTGAAATCTGCTTATCAGCCATAATCCAACTTGAACAGTATAGAATTTTAGTTAACTGTCTATGAGATTCATAGATGTACTCTATTGAACTATTCCATGCTCTAATAAAACTTCCTGATTATTATATTTACGTTGAATTGTCACTGGCAAGCGAAATTCAGGTTGTGCGTTTCTTCCTATTCGAGACTTGTCATCTGGATCTACCTGCATCTCAATGCTAATGTTTACACTGGGATTCAAACTTAGTCGGCTTCGTGACAAACACATCACCGCATTTACTACTAGGCTACTGTGTTCAATCACTCGCACTTGTGCAACAGGTACATATGTAATTTAGAAGCTGACCAATTTTAGTCCATTACAAATCAACGAAAAGTTACCAGCCTATTCTAAATTCTTAATTATTAATTCATAATGTTATCAAATTTGTATTCAATAATCTACATAACATTCATTTACAATTGTTTATTATATTATTAAAATTATATAAATTATGTTTATATCAATTAGATTCTATATAATTAAATGTTACATTATTGAATTATTAAGGTCATATATGTCTAATTCATGTATCATTTCAATATATCATTTCATGTAAACATCTATTTTATAATATTCACTTAAATCTTTAACTAATTAAATCATGTCTATTACATTTTATTAATGTGTATCTATTCAATTATCATAATTATTCATTGTTTTATTCAAATTATATAAGATTATATTAATTATAAATAATTTAATATTGAAATATTTTTTTTAAAAATTGAATTGATATTCAATATTAAAATGAAATTGTTGATACTTGACATTATTCAATAGTCAATATTGAATATGATATTGAAACATTGAAAATGGAATTATTTGAAAGTTAATTTTTTTTATTTTAAGAGAAAAGAAGAAGAAGAAGAAGAAGAACAATGTGTAAATCAACATTTAAATATTATGCATAGAATGACTATCATATTGAATATTATTATTATGATTATTATTAGAAGAATAATGATGATGTTAATTTTATTAATTGGATTAATTTTATTGAAAAATATATCAACATCACATATTCATTATTATAAGTAAGTTATGTAAATTATTTTTTGAATTGATGTTTGATCATTACAAGTTGATGGATGATGAGCGGGGGGGGGGATTTTATTATTGGATGTTCGAACTAGTGATTCCGAGAGTTAAGCGTTTGATGTTAATTTGAAGTGTTTGGTGAGAAATCTAGGATGTACACTGCCGAGGATTTTTACATTATAACGAAATACCTGTTCAGTGATTCCTAGTTATCAATGGTATCCTGTCAACATCAATCTGTGACATATTCTAATTATCTTATTGTTAATATTCAAAGCAGTAAATGATCTGATATTGTTAGAGTTACTTGTATTATTTCAGTACTTGCAGTTATTAACTATTAGTCCTAAGTATATTGGTCAATGTAGACATTGTAGTCGGGGTTTACAAGACTATCATATCTATTGTCTAGTGACAATGAATTATATGGCTCAGCATTGGTTACAGTGATAGATGTGTATGCACTGTTTTCATTTTTCTTGTAAATCATTAGTACCATTATTTTTATATACACAGCTTTGTTGGAATCGTTCTTTTTGGATTATATTGTGGTACAAATCGTGTTAATTTGTTCTCGTTATGCTAATAAAGTAGGCGGGAGAAAGGGAAGGAGACTTAGACATATGCACATATGTACTAGGTTCTATGCTGTGCATAACTAACTAAGTCATCATAATAATGTGCGAAATACCATGATACTGACAATCAATTATCAATTTTTAATAAAGGTAAAATGTTGTAAACATCGAGATTCCAAACAAAGATTTCGTGTTATTTGAAAGTGATTAGTAAGATCTTCTTAAAGGATAAACTGCCCTAGCCAACTTTAATAAACTAGTTTAATGCTAACATTTTCTGATATTTGCTTACAATACGTTTTGGTGGGTTCCAATACAGTTAGATTTGATTATAATGAATATTTCAGAAAGCAGTTATAAACTATTCTATGACTGTATAAACTATCGAAAGTACATAGTCAAGATATTGCTTTCCATTTATGTATGCATGACAACAGCCAATATTAAAGTCAAAATTTTCAATACAAACATCAAAACAGTTCTGTTGTGTGGAAATTGAACTTGAAGAACTACAAAAACCACAGTTGATACTCCTGATCTATTCACCTGATACTATCCGCAACGATCAACTGTTGCAGAGAACAAATCAATTTTTAACAGAGGAGGAAAACTCTAGAAAGTAAATAGGACATGGAAGAAATCATCAAATTGCGCCACATGACAAGGACTAACTTGAAATCTTTCAAGTTTAAAGGAAAAGAGGTAGACTAAAGGATAGATTGCACCAGGAATTGGAGGCAGACATGACAAGAAGTGAATGGCACCTGATAACTGAGAAGGAAAGCCCAGGACAGAGTTGATTGGAGAATGCTGGTCAGCGGCCTATTCTCCATGAGCGGTAACAGGTACTAATTTATTTGTTTGAACTGAGTTTTCAAGGAAATGGAAATGGGACTAAAGTAATCCAGGTAGATAATGTGAAGGTAGAGGGGAAGGGTACATAGAGAAAGAGTAATGCAACTCTGCAGAATTAAACAATAAGTGTGAAGAGCATAAGAATAACAATTATGAGATAATATAGTATGAAAACTTACTATCTAAAACCGTGGTAAGTTGAATGGATGAATCATTTTCTTTTGTACACATTGTCCCGGTTTCTCTGTTTATGTGGCGACCACCTGAGTGATACATAAGAGGCGGGAACTTAATGCTGATGGAAACTTTCTATTCACTCAATACAATACTCTGAAAGATATATCTTTACTAATTTATTAGTTGATAATGAACAGATATTCTATTATTGCACTTCGAATGGAACCACTATTACCTTTCCTCAACCAGACAGAAAAGTGCTCTTGAACTCTTTTAGATAAAATACTCATTGAACAACCAATGTACCTTTCACCATAGTAACAAGTTAATTTGTAATTGTACATTGAAGAGATTAAACTCGTTTAACCGGAATTTAATCAAACTGGAATCAAAAAGTTGTATTTATTCATTTCGTAATGGACGTGATAAGTGGAACTTTGAAATCATACAGAATGCATATTAATGTTTCTTGAAATAATAATCATTATACCATGAAAAATAACTTTATGGTACATTGATACCTTACTGAATGTCTTATTCAATAATTAAAATAATGAAAATGACTTACATCACGGGCATGTTATGTTGTGTAATCTCGTTGTTATCCTGGACAACAGTATTAACCTGCTTACTTTAATTTGAATGAAGAAATGATGAAGGTATTTAGAGAGATAAACAAAAGATTTTCAGTTTATTCACTCAATTTATGCTAAACAACATAACTTAAAAAGTTATAAGAAACTTTAGAAATAAATGCATTTTTGTCTATGAGTAATACTTAAAGAAGCTAAAGTATTGAACAATTGAACAAGTTGAGTTTTGTCTGAACTATTCACTGAACATAAGTACTTTGATTTCATAATACCTGATAGCTATGAAATGTACTAAAAATAAATACATTCACCCATTAAAGTAAAATTTTCTCTAGATCTTATAGATTTCTAAATTTTCCAACTATTAAAAGCTTCATATTTATATAGTAACTAAACAGTTAATCATAATCTTCAAATGGAATAATTCCATTAATAAACACTTCAAAGTAATAGTATTGAATACATTCAATTGATTACAATTGGGGGTTGTGGAGATTGTTAGTTGTTAATGTTGATATCACGAATCGTTCTGAATCAGACAGCCATTGATCACCTGGAAGCATTGGACAGCTGTTTCGTCCTAGTATGGGACTCTTCAGCAGTGCGCACCCACGACCCCGTTGGGGATCAAACCCAGGACCCTCTGGCAACGTAACGAGCGGCCGGCTCAGTGGTCCAATGGTAAAGCGCTAGTCGCGGAGCCACAGGGTCTTGGGTTCGATCCCCAACGGGGTCGTGGGTGTGCACTGCTAAAGAGTCCCATACTAGGACGAAACAACTGTCCAGTGCTTTCAGGAGATTAATGGTTGTCTGATTCAGAATGATTCGTGATATCAGGATTTAATTGATTGTTAGAAGAGTAAATATCTGTCAAAATGAAAACTTTTAAACATAAAATATTCTTTCATTATCGGTATATCTTTGTATATGAATAACAAGAAGTTCGAATTTAGAAGTTAACTAACGTGAACAATTCTTTAGTTAGTATTAACTGATTTTTACAATCAAAATGTTCTATGATTACACTACAATAGTACAATTTTGTATTAAGTTACATGGATGAAGTGACACTGATAACATTGATTAGTGTAATTGTCAATGTCAATGTTAATTTCATAAACAAATTGTGCATATGATCAATTTAACTAGATATATTCTAATTTTGTCAAAATTCATCACGTTTATTAGTAACCTTTTGAATGTAGATATTAGTGAGGAGTTTAGATCCCTAGAATTCCATTGATGAACTGGTTATTTTTGGAATTCATTAGTAGAAATTGCAGTTTCTCATTTTTGCTCTAAAATGCGCCCTTCCCTCTGTCAGTTTGTATGTACCATTAAATTTCATTAGTCCGCTGTTTATTTCACTACCCTATTTGTGACACTTTTAAGGACATTCTCTTTTTGTTTATATATGTAAGAATTGATTGCTCGTTATTTGTCTGACGGAATATCTGTTGAATTAAACAATTTTTGCTGATGTTGGACTTCTTTCTCTAGTTAGCTAGGCTGGGCTGTAAGGGAATGCTGGCTCTACCTGTCGTTGTGTTGCTGGTCATACGTTCGTTAGCTGGTACTGAGATGTCATCTTCATTCATGAACCCTAGCAGTGTCGGCGCGGTTAATGCTAAAATTGATCGATTAACTGTAGAATTATTGGAGCAGCAGCTAAAACTGACTCAAATGTTCGCAGATACAAAAATCGTATCTGTTTCCCTACCTAGCATAACTAAGTCTACAACTGCACCTTCAGTTGACAATGTTACGAGCAGTATTGCCGAATTTCACAGCAATTCTTTTGATATGTGATTTCAGAGCTATCATTATCTATATGAATTTGATTTTGCAGCTGGAGATGATTCTTGCAAGGTTTGCTTGCTACTTTGGAAATTAAATACGAGTGAGTTAGATAAATACCTAAATTTGATTCTGCCACAAAACCCACCTGATCGTTCGTTTGCTGACACCATTCAATCACAAAGCCAACAACTTGGAGACAACTGATCTCTATTTAATTCACGATACCGGTCCCTCAACTGATTATAAATGAAGACAGTGATTTCATTAAGCACGTCGGCATTGTTAACGGCGACTGAGACCCTTACAGAAGACCAGTTTAAAGCCTCAACCATTATCTGTAATTTACAGTCACAAAAGTTTAGCTACACGAGAACTCGGCTTCTGTATCAACTTGATCGAAACCCTAAGCTAACGTTGAGCGACATCGATAATAAATATAAACGGTTAGTCAATGTGCAGCATGATGTTGCTATGGTCCAATGAGCGGACGAACACAACTCTGAAGTCTGAAAAGTTCATCAGTCTTTAAGCCATAGTTCATCTGAGGCTGCTACATCTAAATCATCTCATTTTAACTCAGCACTACTATTGAAAACTAAGCCACCGAATCAATACTGGAATTATGTTGCATGGCGTTTTGTAACTGTCTAGTTCCAGAAGCATCAGAAACCCCGTTTCCCAACTAAACTCGAGTTCACTAAGTTAAATAGCATCCTTCTGGAGTACTATTCGTGGTAAGAAAACGTTTGTTACTTTTCATGTTAATGGGCATTCATTTAAATTATAAATAGATATCACTACAGACATTACAGTTATTTCCCAAAGATGTTCAATTAAAATGGCCATCCACTCAATAATCCAACAATACAGATTGTCCGCTTGATGTCTGTTAACTATTTACTCTTGTTTGGACAATTAAAGTGTATTATGTCTCTCCAGGATATAACGTTAACTCGGGAATTTTACACCAACTGACTTGAACTTGTTTGGACTAGACTGGTTGGATCAGCTCACATCTAGCTGAAATCGCGTTAAGTTCAGAAAACTCCGGAACCGGTAACTTATATGATGAGGATATCGACACACTTTCCAGCTATATTTCAGGCTAGTTTGCGTCGGTGCCCCACAATGAAGACAACCCCTCGGCCACAGCAAATGCCTAAACCTGTTTTCCATCCGAAGCGACCAGTGCCAAATAACAACAAGGAGTTAGCACCCTTGTTTCTTATTCTACTTAGGTAATAAAGCAAATGTCTTAATTAATGTATGCACAGATTTTTCTATTGACTTTAACGCAGTCTTTGAGTATTACCATTATCCTCTACCAGTTCTGTCACATGTATTCACTACGTTAAAATGCAAAGAGCTATTAGCTTAACTGGACCTTACTGGTGCTTATATACAAGTTGAGGTAACTGAAGAATCGCGAGATCTATTGACGAATAATACTAATCGTAGGTTGTTTCCATACAACCGTTTGCCATATGGCATCAAGACAGCTCCGTCAATTTTGCAGCCGCTAGTGAATACCATTCTAGAGAGCACTGTGGGAGTCGATACTTATCTGAACTGTATTTTAATTATTACCACTTTGTCCGAAAAACTACGTGAGCGCATGACAACCATGTAACAATGCGTTAGCAATAATAAGTTCCAGCAATCCCCACCCCACCCTGGAGAAAAATGTCAGTTTTTCAAAGAGTCGGTGAATTAATTAGGATTTATCTCAAACGCTATAGGTCGTTAACCGAACCCTTAAAATATTCAAGCCATACAACTGAAGCCGGCTTTCACTATCATATTATTTACCATGTAGCAACAATAACTATGTGTCAGTTACCACAGTTCCTAATCGTCATTGTACTTTGTATAAATATTATTGCTGTTATTGATCCCCTGTGCGATCAGATTTATTGAGTATATAAACGGATAAGTGAATATAGTACAACTGGTTGCTTGCTGGCTAACCTAGCTTCTGTCTTTGATCCGACTGGAAGACTACAAATAACGGGTCACACGCGCCAGCATAGAGAAGCAGCCTTGGTGTCAGGGTTTTTCGGTATTGGTTTATATCAAACTCTCTCTTTGGTCGCAGTTCGTGTCATATCACAACAGAAAAGTACATATGCTTTCAAATTATTTTGACTTGATTGTTATGATAAACTGCCTGATATAGTATCCATGTTCAAGTTGATCATTGTTAAAATTCATTTGTCTCCATCTGATATTTTAATGATACTTCATATACTCAGTCTTTTGATTCTTCTTTATGGTGCTTTTTATGAAATACTGTCACAATTCTCTAGTTCAAAATTTAATCGGGAAAAAATAAACAAATGCTTCTTCTTTATGTCGGCTTAATAAGTATTTATCAGTTTACGTGTATCTGAGGTGCAGATCAAATAGGTCGCACAAAGTGCCTACTTGATCGACTGATATTCAAGCACTAAGTTGCATTCATTCATTTTCCTATTACCCCGAGCGAAGAAAAGGCTGCCGACTAGCATTCACCAACTAACTCTGTCCTGAGCTCCCCGTTTTAGTTTTTCTCATGTTTCGTTCCCCCTTTTAATGTCTGCTTACAGTTCCAAACTCAGTGTGTCCTTTGATCTTCCTCTGTATCTTTGACTTTGAGGATTCCGACTCAGAACTGAGTTACTTGATTATATGGCCATTCAAAATGGAATATAGGTCAACTTCAGTGTTGAAACATGTGATTTTCTCTGGTTAAGCAGTGCAACAGGAATAAGCGTTCAAGATTATCTACATCAAATAAACCAAGGATCATCAGATAATGCTATACCGTAGGTTGACTGAAATGGGAGTCTTACCACTGAAAACAGGTTTAGGTGTGATATGTGACTTCATAATCGTGGGTAGGCACTGCCACCATGGCATAACATACTGGGAAGAAATATCTGTCAAGTGGTTCCTTTTTTACAATCCTACCTAATCGAAATCAATCTAGGATGAATATAAACAATAATTCAAAACTAACTTTTACAAAACTATGTCAGATTAATCATGTTATTTTAGGTATATGTGCGTTACTTTATTGAATAAAAAGACTCTTTTCGTCTGGTTGGTGGTCTTATAATCTCAGTTCACTTTGGGATTCTGGTTTAATATTACTAACTGATTGGAGGTTGCTATTCAGTCATATTACATCACCATTTTTCATTTACCAATCAAAGTTCCGTACTTCTGTGTAGCAATTTGAGAAAGAGCTCAATCATACTAAACAAAAATTTATGGTAATTGGATTGAAGTAACTGTGTGGAGATAAGTATTGAGTTTAGTTTTTTGTATTCCTAACAGATTGATGTTAATTGGGTACCACTGAGAACCAAGGAGTACTGGACAGTTGTTTCGTGTTTATGAAACTCCTTAGCAGTAAGCGCCAACAATTCAGCTAGTGAATTAAACCCAGGGCCTTCAGGTGATAGATTTAACTATCTTCATCAACTGGCCGCCATCCAGTTATAGAATTTCCATTCCTACCAGTTTGTCATATAGTGATGAGTCAATGTCAGTTTGTAGCAACAATCTTACTCCTATCAGGTTTGAACTGATCTGTGACAAATACTAACACCTCAACAATTCAAGTAACTGAATAAACCTATTCCTCTGATTAGCTGTAGGATAATACCTTTTAAATGTGAAACTTCTCGTGGCTTGTTTAATCCTAATATGATGTAAAATCACATTTCAGTTGTGGTCATCATCGACGTTTTCCCTATCGTTTGAGTATGTGTATCCAGGTAAATCCTGTATGTTACAACTTATTTTCCTAATAAAGACTTCTTTTTCAAGAAACTGAAGTTATCCATAACTATCTGGTATACATATATTAGTGTTATACAATTCGATACGTCGAATAAGAAGCACGAAAAGTACTCACTAGTGCACTAAATAAATTTCAAAAGATGACTGATTATACTGGTTACAATACACTGAGGGATAACTTAGGTTTAAATTATTCTATAAAGTATTCATAATACAAGTAGTAATATTTCAGTGTTTACAGAAAATATACTACTTTCTTATGCTTATATTTTTCTTTGTGTACATTGACAGTTTCAAAGTGTTACGTATGCAAATTTCAGATCGTAAAGTAATTAATACGATCAACAGTTTTAGTATTGAAGAGCCGGTAAGTTTCATATTGAATTTATTACATTGATAATATGTATTTAAAGTAAGCTTGTATCTTCCGATTGGTTTGTAAAGGAACTGAAACTAGTCAGCCTCTGTTGCCATATGTGGTTTCTGAGCGAATAATCTCGATATAGAGATGGTACATAAGTAATATTTAAGTTGGATTGTGACTGGCAGTGGGAATCCAGGACGCGCGCTTTGTCCTATTATATATGTACCATTTGCACAAGTGTGACTGCGCGGACACAGTAGCCTAGTGGTGAACGCGGTGGCGTTTGGCTCAAAGCGAACTGAGTTCCAATCTCAGTGTAGACGACAGCATTCGGATGCAGGTATATCCAGCCGACGAATCCCAAATAGAACGAGACGCACGTCCTAGATTTTGATTGCCAGTCACAATCCAAATTAAATTCTGATAATTTGATTTTTATTTTAAGTAAACAGTAGAAATATGGAATAAGTGTTAGAACTGCGAAGAGTTTATGTAGATGAGTATAGAGTCTAGTTGTTCGTGTTTTTGTCACAATTTAATGTTGGATGGGAATCGCTGGAAACAAAGTAGCATCGGACAACTGTTTTATCCTTGTATGGAGTTCTTTATCGATGCGTACTTTTGATTACTCCAGGTAAAACAACCCACGGCCTTCCGCTTATCAAACGCTATTTGTCTAGTTGTAGATTCTTCATTTATATCAGTTTGTAATATCGCGCAACGATCTTCAGTTGCCATTAGTGATAACTGTCTGACTTAAGACAAGTTTAAACTTCACTACTTATGACTACCCACAAGAACTTTATGGACATCCTAAAATAAGCCATTAGGGCGTTGATGATTATAACTAAATTGGGGTTGTTTTACGGAAATTCCCTAGTGTAATCAATGGTGAGTACATCTGAGGAATCCTGCTCCAGGATCTGTGTTTGAAAATAATTATCATATGTATATTTGTCACCTTAAAATAAGAATGTCCGACCAAGAATTTGTTTGAAGGGGTGATCGAAGATCCGTTTAGGTTAGTTTGGTTAAAGTATATTATGAATCCAGGTCCCAGTGACTCTCTAAAGCATAGCTTACGATATTATAACCTATTCACATAGTTAAATAAAACCTATCATCGTTGTTATATGCACTTGTTCCTGGTTTTGAAGTAGGGTTTTAGGATTAGGGTTCAGTTCCTGAATAAATCGTCAATTTTTTCATGAAAACAGGTATGCCATGATGCTAATTGCTAAATAGTATGATACATAACATCATGCTTTCAAACATCAATTAGTTTACGTTGTGTCAATATATTCATACTTATGACTACATTACAATTCCATCATTAAAATTCGATTAGCATAATGCCCTAGATAAACACGACATTAGTCTCTACTGCTCAAAGAACATGCAGTATAAGTAAATATTTATATCACTGCAATCATATCGAACGTAATCATGTTAATCAGAAATAAGTAGAGGTTAAATCGATTCACTTGTTGACAACACAATGTTATGAGTCTAGGAATTACAGCTAGGATTCATTTTATTTATGATTAATTATATATGCCTAAATATTTGGTAATATTAATGTTAAACTGTAGTGGCGATTTCATGCCAGCTAACACCTCAAAATGACTTAACATTAAAACATAAGCGTTTACATTATCGACTCATTTAGACAAATGGTAGCATTGCAACTTGATAATCTGTACCAAGAAACTACTAGACGAACATAACAGAGACAACTACTCAATTATGAATTCATGTAAACAGTAGGATTACGTAATCACGGGATTTTCAAAACACATAAACACACTTTAATTATATATTTTGTACTTAGATATAATTCAATTATTATATTACTTCATATAGGAGCATTATGATATATGGATGCTTCCAAGACATCAAAGTACCTCAATGTACATATCAGTGTCACCTGCAGGATTTCAAAATCTTACTAACTACTTAAAAAGTTTAAATATCTCTTTTGAAATAACCATTAATAATTTACAAAAGTGAGTTGGTAATATCTAATGTTGTCTCTATTACGTAATCATTATCAATCTTTCTTGAAAAAAGAACTAATTTCACTGATTAAAAAACTTCCTGTAATGATTATTTCGAAGTTTAGTATCATGAGTAGAAACTGTCGTACATTTCTGGACGATCATTTCTAAAAGACTTAAACGGAACTTACAGAATAGGATAATCACAAAGAATTAAGATAGCGGAAATATTGAGAAGTCTAATGGAATTTGATTGTGAATATGATTAGCTTGAAAGTTGTTACAGATAAGAATGGTAATTTTCACTTCATGAAGAACGTAAATAATAATGTTATTGGTCTAAGAGTATCCATCCTCAGAGTTCAACACACAACTATTTGAAACCAGCCCTCATATCCGATAACATGAATCTGTGGAACAAAGTGAAATATATAATTTTTGATCTTAACCCCTTTCTTCTATTTTAGTATGAATGCATCAATATAGATGTTAGTTATCCTGCAGAAAACTGTTACTGTTGTTACCTTCCAGTTAAGTATGACTTCACACTTACACTTTACGCCTGACGTACACAAGTCTAATCCCTATTCAATCTACCTACTAAGGAAGATAAAACTTAAAAAAACAGGTTTCAAAGACACTTAATAACCATATCAAGGTGGCATCTGTAAGTAAGGACGTCAATAAAAGTACTTTTAAATATAACTTGCTCAACTTGATATCACGAATTGACCTGAATTAGACAACCATCGATCACCTGGAAATACTGGGTAGCTCTGGCGTCCATGGACAGGACTCATAAGCAATGTGCATTCACTACCCCATAAGAAGCTGAACTCATAACCATTGAACGGTTGATATTTTTAACTCAGACAAAACAGCTGTTCAGTGCTTCCGAATGGTCAATCGTTGTCTGATTTAGACCAATTCAGCGATCTCCACAACACTCAATTACAATAACTTACTAAGTTGTGCGCCAAATGAATAACTTACATTTCAGAGCAATACTTGATGAAAAACGTGAGAATCATTTACGAAGAATGTCAAGTTATTTAAGAACAGGACGACAAAAACCTTATTACAAATCATTTAATGAGGTAACTAATGATAATTTTTGTAATGTTAACGTAGAAAGGGAGGCCATAATACAGTATAAAATAACCACTTCAAGCCAATATGAAGACAGTATTTATGATTGAATAGTTTACCAGGAAATAAATATTTTTTGCGATAATTAAGTGTATAGTAAGTTCACAGTGATCCTACAGCCGTTAAGCCACTGAAACAGCCATGTCAAAGTTCATCTATGTAACTGTAAGGCTGTCAGGTCATTTCTACTACATTTTGGAATGAAAACTAACCACAAAAGTTGGATGTACACCACAATAATTCTAACCATAAATTGTATATCAATATATGGAGTTCTCATAATAAATTTCGTTTTACTGAAGGTCTTAAATAGAGAGGGCATAGTATAATCAGCCCTATTTCATGAATCATGCAATCATCTAATCCCAGTGTACAAATACACTGTTCGTAAGTGCTATGTCATGGGTTATTACCTTAATTAGGAATAGTTTTAACTCAGTAAGCTAAAAGTTCGGTACCAATTCACATCAGTTTATAGAAAACAGTATTTAAAGCCCTGAAAAACTCTTGTCTTTGCAACACTATTCAATGTTTCCTGTGTTACAATGCCCAACTTTGTTTAACGTTCTGCTCTAATTTACATCATATTTTAACCCGTTATAACAGTAGTACTGAACTTAATTTATAGAATATGATTGAAGCTGATGGTTACAAACGTTATTTATAGAATAGATTAATGCTAATAGTACAATTTAGGGATTCTAGTTAAAACTGAGATTTTGGGTTAAATCACTCTTATTCTTACTACAAAGACTATTTCTGACCCTAGTACCTGATTTAACATCACATTTCCAACATGGAAAGCGTAATTTTAGCTGAAATTTCAAATAACTACCTTAACAACTAATCTTAGCCATAGTGTATATTGTTTAAGATATGCATTTTGTAAAGTTTGTATTCTTGTCAACTAAGATGTTAACAGGTAGTTGTAAATTGATCAATTGAGAAAGTTTGTGCTGCCATGTAATTACCACGTTCACAATTCCTTATTACTGTATTCTAGACAAAAAGGAAGTATACTTCAGTGTATACTTTACATTGTATACCTTTATTAGATGTTTCAAGCATATTTACGAAATGACTGATTGATATACGTTATTCAATAGGAATGAGATTTTTCTGTTTTTAACGTCTAGTTGATGGAATGTAAATCAGGCAGTTATTTGATTAAAAACAAGGGAGCAGTGGATAGCTGTTTCATCCTAGTATGGTACTACTCATCAGTGCTCACTCTAGATTCCGCTCCACAGCCTTCTAATCACCGAATGCCTGACTCTCTGTACCACTGGGCCAGAATTTAATGGTTGAATTCATACTTCCATTGATTTGTGATATTATGCGACGATTATCCATTGTCATTGGTGATAACTGTTTCACTCCATCAGTTACGAATTCTCACTAGACAGTTATCGCCAATGACAATGAATAATCATCGTGCAATATCACAAATCGGTGGAAATGAGAATTCTAGTACTAAATGTTGGCTCGGTGGTGCAGGGAGATAGGCGTTTGATAACTAGAAGTTTGTGATTTTGTATCTAAGGAGCGACCATCTGAGGAATTCGATACTGGAGTAAAAAAACTATTCAGTGCCTCCATGTTTGAAGTGATACTCTACCAACATCAATCTATGACAAATTCAATCAACTAAACTTAATACCAATCTATATAAACTATCTCATTTGAAACAGTTATTTGTTAGTCGTAATTGTATTTTTATTTTGTTATAACTACTACTCTTTGATTATCAGTAGTAAATTTTGAATTGAACAAGTAAAAATTTATTAAGTTGTATGGTTTACAAGTGATGAACGTAATTGATGAATTGATATTTTTTATTTTTTGGGATTCAACAGATAATTCAATATTTGGATCAGTTAAGTCAAATGCATTCACACTTGACTGTAGAAAATTTCGGATTTACAGCTGAAGGTCGACCGATGAAAGGCGTAAAAGTAAGTGTAGGTGAAATTCATCGACACAAATTAATAAAACATTTTTTTGTATGAGAAACAACTCAAACTGTTCTAGAATGTTATCTGGTATATTGCTATTTTTGAAATTTTTTTAATAAATAATAACAGATTACAGTATATCTCAAGTAACAGGTTTAAAATGGGAACAGTTGTCAAATTCTCTTTCATCTCTAACTATAAATGTGTGAGTATCTGTCATAACAATAAGCTTGGCAAGATATAGAAACAAGAAATTGACTTGAAGTTCAAAGATAAGCTTGAAAAATAAATTTCAATCAAATGAGTCGATCACATATTGTAATCCTATTGATACACAACATTCCTACTACTATTACTGATATTACTACTGCTGCTGCTTCTTCTACTAGCACTACTACTAATGCTAATTCTACTACTACTACTTCTACGAGTACTACTACTACTACAGATAATAATAATAATAATAATAATAATAATAATAATAATAATAATAGTATACAATGGCACATTGAATGCTTGAGTCTTTGAGTGTTTGTGTCTGATATCGATCTAATATTATGAAGAAATTATTCGTGTATACCAATTTAGTGTCATGGTATCAATATTCTACGAATATTCACTACTTGTCTTACTCAATGTGCATCAAATTCACTTAACTTTAATAAGTTTCAGAATTATCAAATTAATCTCAACATTGATTTAATGAATTACAATGAAGAATAGTGAAAGATTTTTGAGTGAATTCATTCAGCATTGTAATTAAGCGTTGTGTAGATTGTTGGATGTTAAGTTGATTTCATGAACTGAACTGAACTAGACAACCGTTCTATCCCTGATGGGTTCGTAGATGCGTAATTCTGATGAGTCGCATATTAGGACAAAACAGTTGTCCAGTACCTCCTGGTGATCAATGGATGTCTATTTCAAACCAATTCGTGATATCAAATTAATATTCAGTAATGATGGATAGGTGGGCATACTGATTTGATGTAGTAGTTACTAGCTGGATTATTCATGCAACTTCTGATATTCATGATAAAACTACTAGAATGATGCAAAAATCACTCCATCCAACAAAATAAGATGCCTATTTACAACGTAATTAGAAGTCGTAAGACATTGAATGGATACTTACCAATTATACGACCATCATTGAATTAAATTAGCAAACTAATTTGCATAATATTTCTTCTAAGATATCAACAGATTCTACAAAACCAATAATTTGGATTGATGCCGGTATACATGCAAGAGAATGGATTGCTCCAGCGACAGCGTTGAGTATAATAAACAAGGTAATAGTTACAGTGTAACTAAACCAAACTAATTGAAATTATCTATAACGTATTGAACTTTTGTTAATATTGATGTATTCAACACTTTTAGTCATACTTATACCTAACGAACTCTGGAAATTTGATTGGAATACTTGAATGTTATCATGATTTTATTCTTCATCTTGTATGTCAAAATGGGCATAATACACTGATGTGTTAACGATAAGCACTTAAAAAGCAAATTTAAGATCCTGTTATAGAATGAGCGGTGAATTTCAATATTACTTTAAATAACTTAAGTAATATAGTTTGGTTGGATAAGATAATGATTTTGGTTAGCAAATGAGATCAAGAACGAACGTTCTATTATACATGGGATTCATCTACTAAATGTACTTTCATCCCAGTTTTGATATTCAGACAGAGACCTGAACTCAGTTTACTGTGGGTCAATCGCCGCTAAGTTTACCACTGGACTATTGAGTCTAAACAGAAAATGTGTACATAACCACAGCTGTATTAAGAGCAACAATGACAAAGAACTAGGTTAAAGTATACTCAATTAATTATTCATAGCATATGAATGAAAAATAACTCAATAATAGTTAACAGGTCAGATAGGAGATTAGAGTGGGAAAAATGTAAACATAATCCAAATAAAATGCCTTGTGTAAATCTACTCAAAACATAAGTAATGATCTTCAGGATAACGCTCGAAGATGTTAATCATTCATCTTGATTAGCTTGATTTATCATAAACAAATTAAATCATTTGTATAATTAATCAATATGAACTTAAACTTCATTCAACTGTGTTTATGTTGAATTTCGAAGAATAGAAGAAGCTGTTGTATTGATTTAATTTTTTAGAAACAATTTAGGTGTATGTACTCACTTTGGTTACTAATGTAGAGAGTTATAAATCTGTTACAGAAATAATGAAAACTAAAAATGTTTATAATACTTTGTAAAATGATCTGCTGTTTCCTCAAAATAAATAGATTATGGCTAGCAACATAATCTTAAAATACATCCTGTTTTCTTAGGTACTTATTAGCTGGATATATCTATGTTCTAGTATCGATGTTTGCACTACAACACGAGCCCGGTATCTTTCGATTATGAATGTCAAATAATTGTACACTGAACTCCTGCTTAACTTAACTACTAAATTCTTCAACGGATCTGATGTATGTACTATATTGTTGACGAATGGGAATACATTTTGACCATTCCTCGTCAGCATTGACATACAGATAGATTCAGCTTATGTAACGTAGAAATGATGAGATGGTTATCTGAAATTCCACTGCTAGTCACTACAAATCTGTTCAAGTCAATATCATAACCTTCAGATCACTTAATCCGTATCCACTGGTTTAGATTTTATAACTTTGTCAATTCACTATGTTGTGAGATATTATCCAACGTTAATGGTGAGCAACTTCCTCACACCAGATATGATTGACTTCCACTGACCACATCTTTTTAGTAGGTCTTCGAATATACTACTTGAATTCAATGTTTAGTAGGCACAAATTATATAGTTTGATTATGCAACAATATATTTTGTTTATTTACTTTTAGCTTATGCGGCCATCAGGACAAGCACTTTTAAAACATTTTCAGTTCTTCATAGTTCCAGTAGTTAATCCAGATGGATATGAATATACGCGGTCAAAAGTAAGTTTTTAGGTCATTTATGTTCAGTGTATCATTTAGCTATTCGAGAATCGTATGTTGTTGATTCACATCTAAGTGAAAAACAGAATTAGACAGAATCACTGCAAACTCTTATGGGTCGATTAGGTATCTCAGTATATCTCGCTGGCGCAAATCTATGATGTTACTCACTGTTTAACATTGACCTTTCCAACAGCAGTGATTACTTCAGTAAACCATTGAATAAACATCCAACATTTCATATTTGTCATTAACCAAAATAGAGTGCTTTCATCAACCACTAACATTCTTATTTAAACTGATTATATCTAATACTATGTAAACAACACTTAAGAATGACTACACTTGGATAATGCGAATATCACTGAATTTGAATTCGGCATTATGAATCGATTCAGGTTAGACAACCACTAAAACCCAGGAACTGGGAATGGACACGTGTTTTGCCCTATTATACGATTCCCCAGTTGTGTGTGTCCACAACTCCATATGGAGTAAAGTACAGATACTAAAGCTTCACAGAGAACACTTAACGGTCAGACAATTGAGCTAACTTTTAAAGGTTTAGATTTTTAACTCAGTCATTTTACAATATATATAGGCCATCATGAATTTTTATATTCATGTCATAATTCAAGTTTCAGTTCAACTAAATGTATCATCTTTTCTATACTAAATATATTTTATTATAACAAATAATTTGCAAAACTAGAAACAATGCACCTCTTAGACTGTGAAACTATGTGAACTGGATTCGAATCCTACATAGAGCAACGATTCCTTCAAGAATGTGAAGACTCTTTGTTTCTGTCTGCTATTGACTTTCCATCACATAACAACGTCAAAATATCTTATACTTATCATTAAATTACTTAGACTTGTAACCAAATTGCAATTTGATTTATAACATTTAAAGTATCACTTAGAGACTAGACATGCATGGTAATAGTCACTAGTCAATACTAATACAGTCCAGAAAACTAAATGATGCTAATGTGTGTTCAACAAAAATCAATAATTTCATCATAATTATCAGCAAGTCTTCTTAATTAATAAGTGTTAACTAGCACAAAAATAAAGTGTATGATTTTTTGTCGATTTTCAGCATACAGTGTCTCAACAAGTTACTCTTTTACTGTGTACACGTCTTTTCATAACCACATTTAGCTAGAAGATGTCGACGTAAATGACCGGTTGACCATTTACAACTTTTTTCAGAATCATAATCAGGTGCAGTTTTTTACACAGCAACATTTGTTAAGTGTATGTAATGATCATCAATAGAATCAAATGAAAATTGTTTATTGGAGAAGTGAACATATCTATCTCTGTAAACCCACACTTTCATTGGATTGAATAGAACATAGACACGTAAATAAAGTCCACATAATAAATATGGATTAGTTATATACCTTTGAGACAACATAGGTTTTAGGTAGTTCTCGATTCACGGAATAACCAATAATTTGTTGATCACACTTCATTCCGGTACTCTTCGATGCTGCGATATCTTTTATTTACAGAACAGGAATGTTCCTTCACCCTGTGATTTAGAAACAGGTTTTATTATCCATATATATTGTTAGCCACCATGATGTTTTTGTTTAGATCTAATTAAGTGACTCATGATAGGTCGTGAGGTTTTTATAAAGGCACGAGTGTACACAATCAGATTTCGGGACATTATTGAGCAATTAAAACAAAACAGAAGACGAAAAGGAACCTGTTGAGATTTTGGTTAATAGTAGTAGCCCAATATTTTAAACAGGCCGTCAATTACTAATTACTTCATATAAATTGATATTTTACTCTCCATTTCTTAGAAATATACACAGAGATGCAAACAATAAGTTTTCTTTTTCGAGAAATTAAGATTAATCAGTCATTATACTTTCAATGGAATAATCATCTATCACCTACTTAATAGTAGTCACAATGTAGATATTTTCAGATCATTACAATAACCTATTTTATGATAAATCTTGTTATACTGAAACCTTTAGGATGATATTTAATTAGTTGTCGCTTAATATTAAACAATTCAACTTATTTGTTGTTTATATTAGATATAGATTGATTTAAGTTTAGTACCACTAAAACATCAGGGGTCATTAAAACAACTATTTCGTTCTAGTACAGTACTTCTCAATAGTGTCCACCTAAGGAACGAAAACAGGACATTTATATGTCTAACGGTAGGAATACACACAACAGATAAAATACTAGTCTCCACCTCAGCTTGTTTATAATAAATGGTTATCAGTAACCTGCTTCAAGAGTCTTTAGAAATTACAATAAAAGTCGTGACTGATGGAGTTTAAATAAACAAGAAGTACAACAGTTATCGACAATGTCATTTCTTGATTGTTGCACCCTATCATAGAGGGACTGAATGTTACAATTAAAAGCTATCTCAGGTTCGATAGAAGTTCTGAAATTGATTAATTCGAAATTTACTTCCTTGTGAATGTGCATTACTAAGAACAAAATCTCTTTCCATTGCTATGAAATCAATCTGTGATGAACACTGACAATCAATTACAGTCAGTCATTACCAAAACCACTTCGCCTAGATTCCACTTATTATTCTGTTATCTTATTAAATTGAATTTTAAAATAATTCTAGAATTTATAATTTGGTGTTGTGAAGATTGTTAAATTTTAAATTTCACATTAAGAATAGATTTGAGTAAAACAACAAAGAAACATTGGACATCCGTTTTGTCCTGGTATAGAACTTCAAATCTGATCGATTCGTGATATTAAATTCTAATTCAACAATCTCCGAAACATTCAATCGTAATCAGTACCAAACCACAAGCGACTAACTTCTTGTAATTCCAGTGAGAAAATGTGATTGGTAGAGTTTATTCATGTTGGGTATGAGGTAGTCACTCAGGAATAAGGTGATGTAATTGTATCGCAGTCAGGATTCTGCCGGTTTAGTTGTCTAATAGTTAAGTATTTACAGTGATAGCCACACATGAGGTAAATGTCTATTACTTGAAAAATCCCATACTACAATAGGATAGTTGTTCATTCCAAGATCTTGGTTTTCAATGATTATGTAACTTTGCACTGATTTGTGATATCAAATTGTAAGTTTAAAAGTGATAATCTTTTAAAAAGTAGTAAATATTTCATTTTAAATTATTATCAACTTATTTTATATTCAATAAATTTGTTACATCGTTTGTTCGTTTGTTTGTTTATTGGTTATGTATTCCATTCATACAGTAACACAGTTGTTTAATGAATAGTTTATGATCAAAAACTGTTGAATACAATACACGTAATGAATATTCATAATGTTGTGAATAACTTCATGATGTAGCATACATGAAAATTAATCATAAATAATATTGTAAATGTTTTTTTTTCTCTCTTGTTTTTCAATTACAGTACCGTTTATGGCGTAAGAATCGAGCTCAAACAGAAGGTGAAGTATGCATAGGAACAGATTTAAATAGAAATTTCCCATTTAAATGGGGTGGTAGGTTGTTTCAATGATATTTTAATGTAATTGTTTGTATTTGTCACAGAGTGATATTTATTTATTACTATTGTAGATCAGAGAGCACTAGACATTCGTTTCATTGTACTATGGTTTTCATCAGTAGTCCATACATTCGATTCCGTCAAGGAATCAAACCCATAGATTTTAAGTTTCCTGTCGAAAGCTTAACTAACTTTATAATCAAATTGACTAGTATTTATTGTCTGAATTATCACTTTTAGTATTTTATTAGTTAGCATTTTTGTTTTTACATTTTGTTAATAAGACAGATGATTAAGTCACAATTTGTAGTTTAGAACTCAATTAGATTGTTCTACACTGATGATTAATGTATGTTGTCAAGCACACATAACATCATATACGTCACTGTTCCAATGTAGAAGGTTGTGTAATCGGACAGTGGATGATCGTCGTACTATATCATAAATTGATGGAGGTAGGAATTCCACCACAGGATGCCGGTCTAGTAGTGTAGAGAGTTAAGTATTCTCCAACCTGAATCCCCTTGAGCGGAATCCATAGTGCGTACTGCCGAGGAGTCCCATACTAGGACGAGATAGCTATCCAGTGCTCCCTGGTTTTCAGTGGTAGCTAACCAACACCAATCTAAGACAAATTCAGTCATCCACAACTTTAATTCTAGCAGTATATACGGGAAACTTCAGTAAAAGTGTACTTTTAAACCCTGATTAATTAAAGTAGTAAAATTGTTTTACTCCGAACTCCTTAGTTCCTCAGTCTGTTCAGTAACAGGTCACTTGTTGTAGAAAACCAGATAATTAGTAATGAATCAACAAATAATAACTTTGGCTTTGGTTATCCGATATGTTTTTATGGTATTCAAATATATTTAATCGAGAATGTTCAAACTGTAGTACGAGTGAATTCTGAACTCAACAATTTATATAACGCACGATTACAATTAATATCAGGTCTCTAATGACTAACTTTAAGTGATAATTTTTATAAGACAACGTGATGAGGGAAGTTCAACTATGTTGTATGTGGAACAATCACCAACTGACGAAGACAAATGATGTGATGCAAGTATACTGTGATTCTATTGAATTAGCCTAATGGTTGAGCGATATCTACGGAGGCTAAAGTTGCTGGGTTCGATTCTCAAATAGGCTTGAGGGTAATCATTGAGAAAATGTCCTATACTGGGTAGAGATATCTGTTCAATACAAGCTTCTAGTTTTAACAAACTGTCTATCTCAAATCAATCAGTTGCATCAAATTCAAATTCAACAGTCTCCATAACTCATAATCGCAACTACAAATCATTTAAAATTGCTTAACAACTTGTCAGTTATCCAAAACATTATACCATAGTTAACAAATTATTATGTATCTATGCAGTAAATTTATATTTAAATAATAATCTACCAGAGACAAGTTCTAAAAAAATTAGCATATTCCATTCAGCCTCATAATCATTCTTAGTTACTAACTGGGATTATGATAAAAATGATTGATTGAAATGGAATACTTGTTCTTATATATTACCTTAGGTGTTCCAATTTGTTTATATCTTTGTTTATGAATAAATTTTTAGTTGGAAATGGTGCATCACCACATTCATGCAGTGAAACATATCGTGGAAGTGTAGCTGCCTCAGAATTGGAAACACAAAGTATCATTAAAAAGTTGAACATATTACAAAAGCAAATAATTTTATACTTGAGTTTACATTCATTTGGTCAGTATATTCTAACACCTTTTGGTTTTTCACGATATAATTATCCACCTTATTATCAAAAATTGGTAAGTTAATAAAATTTCGAATTACGTAACACTATTTTTGTGAAATGGATGTGGTGGGGGGGGGAAAGGATGGGATATATGTGCATATAGGAATTTAATGAGAATAAATGGATGCTTATCTATCAGTCAGACAATTATAATCATCTACATACAGCCTAATGTGAATCTGTACTACGTTAAGTTCCTATACCATAACTCAATAAGATGAATAACAAATGAATCGAAATAATTGTAGTACAGTTAATTGTACAAATGAGTAAACATTGAGATCATAATGAAATAAGACGTGAGGGTGAGGGCGGGGGGAATACAAAGAGTATACACATTTTGCATATCTAATAGACGTTAAGATGTTTCCAATAAGCATTTCTGCCTGTATATTTAAGAAAAAAATCAACGTAAATTTCCGGTTAAAGATGATGGACGGCTTAACTGAAATGTTATATATAATTAGGATGTATTTAGATCATCCCGTTGATTTGTCATAGACCGTAACTAGTCAGTCTCCGTTACTATTTGTGCATTCTAACCCGATCGTCTCTATATAACGATAGATCACAAGTATTGTTCGAACGCGGTGGCGTTTGACACGAAACAAATGGAATTCCAGCGTCGGAGTGAACATCATCACTGGGAAGCAGGTAAATCCAACTGATGAGCCTAAAACAGTACGAAACGAATGTTTTGTATTTCACTTGTCAGTCACAATCCAACTTAACAATAAATGTTATCAGTTTAACACGACTGTTTATGTTTATTAAGATAACGGAAGTTAATTGTCCATGATAGTTCCAAATATCCTGTTCATTATACAGGGATTTTACTGTCAAGCTTATTAAGTGATTTGAGAGATTATCAATTCACCTTTAAGTTTTTCTGCAGAAATTCGAATTTCTGTTTTCACTAATTCTAAATTACTTAACTTTATACTACTATGGTTTCATTGTTAATTGAACATAGTTTTTTTCAATCATTTTAGATATCAATGGGTAAAAAAGTTAAACAAATGATACAAAATAGACATGGTTATGTTTATCAAGTTGGTTCATCATCTGAACTGTTATGTAGGTGAATAATTATTGACCAATAATCTGGTATGACGAATCGGTCTAAATAAGGCAACCACTGATCACCGAGAAGAACTGGATAGCTGTTTCTTCCTATTATAGGACTCTTCATTGGCACGCATCCACGACCAGTGTAGTTCAACCGTGTTGGGTATGAGGTAGTTACCACTGATGGTAATGTATGAGGTCGCATAATCATATCATGAATTGGTTGGATCAGAAATATCAACCGTAGGGAAACGACTCAATGACCTAATGGTAAAGCATTTGCCACAGTGTCACGGGGTACTGGGTTCGACCCCTGATGGAGTCGTGGGTGAGTTCTGCCTAAGAGCCTCATCCTAGGACAAAACAGCTGTTCAGTGCTTCCTGGTGAACAATCGTTGTCTAATTCAGATTAATTTGTGATATTGAATTAACATTCAGCAATCTCTATAACACTTGACTACAATTATTGATTTGTAGATCATCATCTTGCTATTCCAAGATGTTTTCTCTGTTTTAAAGTTCAAAAGTGAAATAGACTGTATATTCATGAATTTAATTATAATCTCTGTCTATATGTACATTTTACTTACATTGTAATCAGCAGTTGTCTGTCGTCAGGATTAATAATATCCTGTTATTGCTTACTTAGTAATGAGTTTTTCTATCCATATTAGAAAATTCACATTCTATTCGGATTTTTAAGATATGATTGTTTCTAAACATGTTTTGCATTATGTTGGCTGTGATTAGCGATACATTTCAGATCATTCGTATGTTTATTTATAGGACTCGTTAACTGAAAGCCACTTCATTCAAATGTCAAGGTTTACAATAATAGTCAAATACAGTACTTTCAGTGTTAAAAGTTAATGTGCTATCTTCTAATTTCCAAAGTCCAGTCATTAAGATGTGGTGACTTTTGTTGAGGTCCTAAATAGCTTAAACTTGACAATTTCCACAATACACATTTATTTGTACTATGCCTAAAGTAGGGTTGAACTACCTGCTTCCAATCTGCCGCTTGTCTAAACTTTAATTACGCGTTAAATTATTTCGGTTCCAAGTACACTCTTATGTAATTGGTTGCATAGACTTCTTAATATACTTTCCTCCCATTAATCGTAAATGTACGTAAAGGTAGTGAATGTAGAGAAATTATATTTACTAAGAATATATATATTCAATTGAATCCAACACAACCATCATCCAATATTAATAGTTTTTAGATATAATTAAGGTTCCAGACAAATACACGCTATACTCAACAGTTTAATTCGTGAAGAAGTAACAAGTTGTATCCAAATGAATAGTGTAACTGGAGATCCTGAAAAAGACTGAACACAATGGTACTACCGTAAACGATTCTGAGTAATGTAACACAATGTTTCAGAGTTAGCAAGAGGATTTAAACTAGGTAGTCTGTACAAACTGACTCATACCAACAGTTACCAACACTGTGGACTAATGTTATGCTTTGATTTAGTTGCTTTTACTTAACTTTCAAAAATTACCAATCATATTTAATTCATTGCTTTTCCTTCTTTAGATGAAGCAGCAGGTGCAACTGATGATTATGTAACTGGTGAATTGAAAATACCATATGCCTATACCATAGAATTATGCGATGAAGGTCGATATGGATTTCTCCTACCTCCATCGTATATTGGACAAGTTGGAAGACAGTTATGGACAGCATTAACTGTACTTGCAAATGATATTCTTCCTACTTAAAATTATAATAAGTATTAATAATTTAGTATTTAGATGTTTAAATTAGTCTAGTTCAATTAATTTCATATAACATATAGTCATTATAACATTAGTCTATTAAAACAAATTGATCATTTGATTTCAAAGCAAGAAGTAATTGAGAGTAATAATAATAATAATTTTCAAGAATTAATTCTGTTAGTCCTTATTTTTTTAAAAGTGATTAACTTAACCTATGATCACCATTATCTTTACATAGTTAAGTTATGCAGTTTGAAAATTGAAAAGTTATCGATATCATTTTAAACAACATCATAGCTCCTAGTTTTTTATTCAAAGAAAAAAGTAGCATTTTTTAAGAAGGAAGGTAAAATGTCCTTGTTCACAGAATACAATACTATCAAACGCATTTTCTGTAACTATGATTCTTTTACATTATTCTGCAATAAAATTTCAACTAACACAGATATTAATCAGTTGATTTTGATATCATTCAGTCGATCAATGCCTGTTACCCTATTTGGAGAATAGACAGCTGACCAGCATTCTTCATTCAACTGTGTCCTGAACTTCACTTTCGAGTTATTCCCATGTGCTATTTATTTTCTATATGTCTGTCTCCAATTTCCGACGAAATGTTTTCTTGGGTCTTTCCCTATTTCTTTTGCTTTCAGGATACCAAGTTAGTACTTGTGTTGTGACACTATTTGGGGATTTCCCCAATGTGTGTCCCATTAACTCCCCCCACCTTCCAGCATCTTTTCCTAATTTCTTTGTCGGCTGGAAGTTGATTTGTTTTCAGCCATAGAGATCGTTGCTGATGGTATCAAGCCAAAGAAACTAATTATCTTGTGCCGACAGTTGTTTATAAATACTTGTATCTTCTGAAGGATGCTTTTCGTAGTTCTCCATGCAAGTTTCACCTCCATACAACATAATTTTCTTCACATTTGTATTGAAATTTTTGACTTTAATGTTGACTGACAGCTGGTTTGTGTTCCAGATGTTTTACATTTGTGGGAAGGCTGTCTTTGCCTTGCCAATAAGCAATTTTTCATCTGCATCAGATACTCCTTGTTTATTGATGATGTTTCACAAGTATATAAAGGTTTCTACATCTTCCAGAATTTCTCCGTCAAGTGTAATTGGGTTAGTGTTCGTTGTTTTGTATCGGGGGAACTTGCTTATCCCACTGTGAATGTTGAGGCCTACTAGTGTCAAGGCTGCTACCTTGTCCGTTTTCATTTTCATTTGATGTTGTATGTGGAATAGTAGAACAAGACCATCTACAAAATCCAAGCCATCTAGTTGCACCAATGTTGATCACTGTATTCCGAAATTGCCTAAAGATGTAGTGGTCTTCATGATTCAGTCAACTACCAGCAGGAAGAGAAAGGAGGGAGTAAGCAGCTTTGTCTAACACAGGTATTTACTGCCAATAAACCTGTGAGCTGACCTCCATGAACGATTTAACAGTGTAGTTCAACTGACAGTTCGACAATGAGCCATTGTGTCGCGATTTGGTCGGTACATGATCAATCCTTACGAAATTCGACTTGTTGATCTCGAAGTTGGGTGTCGACTGAAACATTGATTGGATTAAACAACATTCTGTTGAAAACTCTTCCTGGTATGGAAAGTAGAGTGATGCCTCTGTGGTTTTCGCAGTTACTGAAATCTCCTTTCTTTGGTATCTTGATGAGGTACCATTCTTTCCTGTCTGCTGGTACTTGTTCTTCCTCCCAAATCTTTCTGAACAAAATACGGAGTATCTTTGAAGTTGCTTCTATATCTGCCTTCAGTGCCTCAGCTGGTTTGTTGTCTGGCTCTTCTGACTTGCCACTCTTAATTTGCCAGATGGCCATTTTAATTTCTTCGTCTATTGGTGGGTCGCTGTTTATGGAAAAATCAGTGGCTGCTGCAACGATGACTGGTGGGTTCAGATGGGCTTGTCTATTCAACAGCTCTTCGAAGTGTTCTACCCACCTGTTTTGTTGTTTATTTACTTCAGTAATTGGTTTGCTAACCTTGCTCTTGACTGGTCGTTCTATTTAATTGAATTTCTCAGCTAACTTCCTCGTTGTATCGTATAAGTGCCTTATGTTTCCTTCGCTTGCAGTTTTTTCGCCGTCATTGTTAGGTCCTCAACATATTTTCGTTTATATGACCTAATGCTTCTCATTGCTTGCTTGTTGGCTTCAGTGTATTAGGCCTGTTCCTTGGTATTCTCTGTTCTTGTCCGGCTGTTATTAATTGTCATCATTTCGCTTCGAAGAAGGGGTGTGTTTAACTGTTGTAAAACTGCCGCTCTAGTTTTCCAATACTTGTTCAGCTTCAGTTTTATTTTATCCACCACTAGATGGTGATCTGAAGCTATGTCAGCTCCACTTCTTGCTCTTATGTCTTCCATGGTCCTCCTAAACTTTTTAATAATGGAGATGTGGTCGATTTGGTTTTCGGTATTGTGGTCCGGTGAAACCCATGTAGCTATGTGTATGCGTTTGTGAGGGAATATGTTGCCACTTATAATCATTTTGTTGAAGACACATAAGTTTCAAACTTCTCATCGTTTTCATTCCATTCTCTCAGTCTATGTCGTTCATGATGTCTTTATATCCGGTGTTGTTTATTTCAACCTTGGCGTTTAGGTCTACCATCAGAATGGTCGGGTCCTTGTCTGAGCAGTTATCAATAGTTGACTGTAACCTCGCATAGAATTCGTCTTTGACATCTTCGTAGCTGCCATTGGTGGGTGAATAGAGCTGGATGACATTCATTGTATCCCCCTCATTCTTCGTCTTGAAGAATGCCTTGATGATCCTAGGTCCATCATGTTCCGATTGTATTAAAGCCTTCCGTGCTTCATGGGACACCATTAGTGCTACTACATGTGTGTGAGGCATTTTCTTCGTAATCGGAGTATTATTACACTTTTCCTAAGGATAATTTTTGCTGTCTAGCTTGTAACCAGTGGGTTTTGCTCATTCCAAGTATCTTCAGGTTGTATCTTTTTATTTCTTCAGCTATTTGCATGCTTCTCTCTATCTTGCACATCGTGCAAACATTCCATGTAGCTATATTAATTGTTGCTCTGGTTGTCAGAAGGGGCATTAGCCTCGTGACTTCTGAAGAAACTCTGCTTTCACCATGGGGCGTCATTACTCTTCAAAATGAGGACCATTTTGAATTCCCAGGGGAGAGTTTTAATGGTTGAAAGGGTTTTTCTGGTTAGCATTTTTTAGCTAGGTTGTTTTTTACGAGATTGGGTTGATAACCCCACGTCCAACTATCCACCTTTATTCGGGCTTGGAACCATATCAACACATTGGGATTTTCGGAGGAGTGGCTTAGATATGTTCCAAGTAAATATAAGAATGTAGCTACGTAATGAACTATTATTATAAGACAACAATATGACTAATTTCTGGTCTGTCTATGTTTAGTTGTACTTTGGAATTTGTTAGATGATAACATAACATTTAACCAAATCACGTATGGTATCTTCTCAAAAGTATTTAGAAATGTTAGGTATCATAAGAGCTATAAATATTTTACACAATAGTCCTGTTGGAAGGGCCCCCAGAAACCTCAACAGAGCCTCCAGAGTCGGAGACATTTCATTCAATCACTGATCGACAAAACCAGTCACAATCTCGACGTCGTGCGTTTTAATTGGGTAATAGCTGAAAATTCTTATTTCCGATTAGATGGAATATAATTCTGAATTTGTTGTTTCGGAAAACTATAGATATACAGTTATATTGTACAGAACTCATCTTCTATCTTACTGGTATGAAATTTCTTGCCTACTCGTCTTCTGAATTTGCGACAAGAAGAGTTCGAGGCTTTTGACTGCTAAAGTTGTCTGCGGCTAGCCAACAACTAAACACGAGATGTAATAAGTCCATATGATGAAAAAGTATTCTTAAGTCAAAATAATTTAGAAACTGGAAAAATAAACGGCTGACGTCCCGCAATGAGTTTATAAAGCGTTTACCCTGTGCAGTCATTATAATAAGCAATAAAGGAGTAGGTGAATTTGCTAGTCCACAAGAATATGGCTCTGAACGCAAGCTTATATTTAACACACTCTCTAATTATATAATAATGTAGTGATCTTCTTGAAGATTTAAAATCTCAATTTTTTAAAATTTCCACTTTCGTATTTCACTTAAATTCGATATTCCTAAAGAGTATTGTCTGGTGCTGTTGAGGTTTTAGTCCAAAGTTACTGTCAACAAATACTGTCGAATAACTGCTGTCATTAATTATTTTGTCAAGGTTTGAACAGTTTGTCAATAATGTCACTACTAGATATTCGTCAAATCCCTAAAAAAAGTGAATTAATTAAATCTCCTTTTCAATTCTGCATGACGCAAAATATAAACATTCATATGCTACTTATTAAATGCTGGCATTTCGCAAATAGATCTTTTCGATAAACCATCTGGGATTCTTTCCAGAAATACATTTGGTTCCAATTTCGATGTAAAATAAAACGATCAATAAAAACTACTAAGCTTTTTTGAGATGGCATTCAAATCCATATTTTGTCACAATTGATAAGTGTATTTTATATATTTATCCCCTGCACAAATTTGAACTGTTTATACTCGTTATACTTCTCGAAATAATTAGCTAGAATAGGGCTTATAATGACGCTATCGTGCATCATTTGTAGGTCTGTAGAATTCGTCAATAAATATTAATTGTAAGTTAAAAGGACATCATCTAGGTAGGTTGAATAGTACTTCAAAATATTGATATAGAGATTGTTATTCTCCGCATAGTTACGTGAGATTGTAGCGGTAAATAATCCCCAAAATAAATAGTTGCATAAGCTCTCGACATTGATGCTGACCATGTTTGTTTTAGCGGACACTGCTAGTTGAAGGCGCGCGGTCACGCATCTTCACCAGATCACGACTCGAACCACCGTGGGTAGCATCTCTCTCTAGTTTGTCAGCCTAGACGTTGCTATCCCATTAAAGTTCTGTATACGCTCAAATACAGTTTCGCTTCCATCCTTTATTGCCTTCTGATTTCTCATTCGTAAGAGTGGGGTCCATTCGATAGAAGTGTCTTTGGTTATACGACAAGCGCAACTTGGTCCTATATCCGGGGAACACTTCATTGGTGAGCTCAACGTGATCTGGACACGATAATTTACTGTGAGTCCGTTCCATTTTTATAGTTTAAAACAGAGTAATTTTGGTGGTTTAATTTTTTTTTACCGCATATTTTTCACAGTAATTTTGTATTTGCATTCATTACTATTTTTATGATGTCAGACCAGACTCCTTAGCTAATTAGGATTAGGACCCCTACGCCTCCAAACTTTCAGCTCATTCCTTTCTGGGCAGATAATGTCGAAGCCTGGTTCTGCTACGCAGAAGCAGAATTCCAAAACCAATGTGTGACTGATCCACGCGTTCAATTTCTGGCGGTTGTAAGGTCACTTCCGCGTGAATTGAACAGGTACGTCACCCCCTTCTTTTTTAGTCCTGACTGCCTAGAACCGTACGAACAACTCAAAAAATCGATTCTTAAACGAGGAGATTTGTCCGACCGACAACGTCTTGATGAGTTGTTTCATACTATTGATCTTAGTAACGGTTCTGCGACCGAAATGTTATTGCGCATGAAAGAGGTAATAGGTCAACGTACTTTTGACGAAGGACTCTTCCGTCAACTATTCTTATCAAAACTGCCACAACAAGTGCAAGCAGTGTTAGTAACTTTTAACAACAACCCAGTAGATGAACTAGCTTCATCTGCCGATCGAATTCTGGAGATTACCAGAACTCGCCACAATGAGGTTTATTCTGTTACAGAAAAACCTCTAGAAACCGAAATTACTAAATTGTGCCATACTCTTTCCCGTTTCCTTGATCTACACGAGCAACGCCGACCAAACAATCCTCGACGACGAAGTTCGTCGCGTAAAAGATCCTCATCTCGACGTCGACGAACAGAAAATCCACATTGGTGTTGGTACCACAACACCTATGGCAAGGAATCAAATAAATGTAGAAACCCCTGTTGTTTCCCTAGCCTCAAACTCACTGCTTCGGGAAACTATCCCGCCGGCACGCGTTAGCGGCAACTGTAGCCGTTGGAAACAGCCGCCTGTTATTCATCTCTGATGTGATAACGAAGGTTCGCTACCTTGTCGATACTGGCGCAGAAGTCAGCGTCCTTCCTGCAACTTCATCTGATCGCCAACATGAAGCTGCATTTGATCTACAGGCAGCTGACGGAAAACAAATAGTCACGTATGGTAAGAAATATGTCTACTTAAACGTGGGGTTGCGAAAACCCATACACTGGATTTTCACTATCGCTGATGTGAAAATACCTATCATAGGCATCGACTTACTAAGCTACCACAACTTGCTTGTGGACGCTAGCAAAAAAAAAGCTAGTCGACAGCAACACAAAGCTGTACGTACGTGGAACCACTGCTTCAGGTTGTAGCCTATGTCCTCTTCGCTTTAAGCATTTAATTAACCCTTATTTTCAGCCAATACTTGACAAGTATCCGGACCTGAATAAGGCGACATCGAAGTTATCATGTGTAACCAGCAATGTTACACATCACATCATGACTACAGGTCAACCTGTATTCTCCAAAGCACGCAGATTAGCACCCGAAAAATTAAGGGTTGCTAAGAACGAATTCGACCATATGATTGACCTGGGAATAATCCGCCCATCCAGCAGCCCATGGTCGTCTCCATTACATATGGTCCCGAAGAAAGACAGCAATGATTGGCGTCCTACCGGTGATTATCGACGTCTTAACGCACAAACTACTCCAGATCGCTACCCTTTACCTCACATCCACGACCACACGGCCACTTTAAAGGGAATGACAGTATTCTCAAAAATTGATCTAGTAAAAGCCTACAATCAAATACCGATGGCTGAAAATGACATCCCAAAAACGGCTATTGTAACCCCGTTCGGTCTTTACGAATTCCTTCGAATGCCCTTCGGCTTGAGGAATGCAGCACAAACGTTTCAACGTTTCATTGACGACGTGTTTCGCGGGCTCGACTATGTCCATGCATATGTCGACGACTGCTTGATAGCAAGCCCAGACGAGGAAACACACATGAAACATTTGGACACAGCTTTTCAAAGACTGCAGCAATACGGAATTACTATTAATATACCAAAATGTCAAATCGGAACAACTTCATTGGACTTCCTGGGGCATACCATTGATGCTAATGGTATACAGCCTCAAGAACACAAGGTGGCGGCAATTCTGGAGTATCCGGAACCAACAACCATCAAGCAGTTACGAGCTTTCAACGGCTTGGTAAGTTTTTACAGACGATTTATCCCCAACTGTGCATCTATAGTGAAACCACTAACGGACCAACTTCGGGGGAACAAAAAGGCGATCACAATGGATTCAGAATCAAAGAAAGCCTTCGTTGCAATTAAAGAGGCAATAGCCAAAGTAACTATGCTGGCACACTACAATACTGAGGCTCCCGTCAGCATTGCGGTCGACGCTTCTGACTCAGCGATTGGCGCAGTTCTGCAACAATGGACTAACCAAGCTTGGCAGCCTTTAGCATTTTTCTCAAGACGATTAAACGACACCGAATCAAGATACAGTACTTTTGGACGTGAACGTCTAGCTATGTACTGTGCTGTACGTCATTTTCAACATTCCATCGAAGGCCGGGAATTCGCAATATTCACCGTCCATAAACCACTGACGTTTTCGATGAAATCATCTACAGATAAGTACTCTCCACGAGAGTCGCGTCATCTTGACTATATCTCCCAATTCTCTACGGACATACGACATATATCGGGAGCTAACAATGTAGTTGCTGATGCCTTATCGAGAATACATTCCTTGAATCGTATCCAAGGAATCGACCTTGTTAAACTAGCTCAACTTCAAAGTGAAGATATCGACTTTCATCACGAGTTAGCTGCAACAACGCTCCAACTCCAAACCAAAACGATTGGAAAAGGTAAGAACACTTTGATTTGTGATTCTTCTACAGGTATAGCCCGTCCAGTCGTCCCTAGGAGTTAGTCGACGAGTCATCTTCGACACATTGCACAACCTTTCTCATCCTGGAATTCGTGCTACACGTAAACTGATTACCGATAGATTCTGCTGGCCAAAAATGAATAAGGATATTAAAGAATGGGCACGCACCTGCATATCCTGCCAAAAGAACAAGGTAATCCAACATAACAAATGCCCCCTAGGCACTTTCTCAACCCCTGACGCTCGATTCGATCACGTCCACCTTGATTTGGTAGGACCTCTACCAGAATCAAATGGATTTTCTTATCTTCTGACATGCGTGGACCGATTTACACGCTGGCCAGAAGCGATTCCACTCAAAGACATCACTAGTGAAACGATTGCTCACGCTTTCGTCGAACGATGGGTAGCCAACTTTGGTTGTCCATCTATAATAACGACAGACCGTGGACGTCAGTTTGAATCTGGATTGTTCCACGCTCTGACCAAACTTCTTGGAACTACACGTTTCAGGACGACCGCCTACCACCCACAATCTAATGGTTTGGTAGAAAGATTTCATCGACAACTGAAAGCATCACTTTCAGCAACAAACATCCCTCAGTGGACCGACGCCTTACCACTAGTTTTACTCGGGATTCGCAGCACTGTAATGGAAGATGTTGGATGTAGTGTCGCCGAATTAGTCTACGGAGCGACTCTTCGACTACCAGGTGAGTTTGTGGAAACCGCTTCCACTTCGGCAAACCTGGATATGAACTCTTACGTGAATCGGCTTACAAATGCTATGCGTTCAGTTAAGCCAGTTCAAACCCGACAACAATCGACAGACATCTTTATCCAACCTGCCTTAAAATATAGTACACACGTTTTCGTACGTCGTGATGCCGTACGCCGACCTCTCGACGCAACCTACGAAGGGCCATACAAGGTCCTGAAACGTGAAACAAAGTACTATACGATTGACAAGAATGCCACGAGGATAACGTCAGCATTGACCGCCTCAAATCAGCTTACCTAGAAGGTACACCTTTTAGTGTCGAATTCGCTGCAACACCTGCAAAATGTAGCACGAACGAAGTCATTACGCCTCAAGCAATAACTAACACGCAAGTAGAAGCATCAAAGAGCCCTGTAACGCCGAAAGCTACGCGTTCTGGTAGAAAAGTTCGATTTCCAGAAAACCTAAACGAATACTATGTTTACTGATATCCTCCCACTACCTACGTACGTATTACAATTTTCTTGTTGTCTTAAATAATAACAGTAAAAATAAAAATCGATAAACCCATTATTAATATTTATGTATTTTTTTTTCTACAAAAAAGTAATAATAATAATTTTACTGTGTGCACTTTATAAAATTTTGTGTCAAAAAAAAAAACTTTTCATTATTTGTTGTCGGTATTCAACACGTTTTTTTATATAGACGCATCGAGTTAACAATTATTTTTTTTTGTACACACAACGCACAGATTTAAATTTTATTTTTTCTTTTTGACTTCCAGGCCGTCTGGAAACAAACAGAAGAATGTGGAAGAAACAAGAATTTTATTTTATGTACAATTATTTTATGCAACGACACCTTAGTGTAGGTACAGACGTCCAGAAGCTGCACAACATCGCAAGCTATCGAAGGAACGTTTACCAATGTCTGACGCATTGGGTTTTATCCTTTGGCTGGCACGTCTTAGGGTCCTCACGAACCCATTATGGGGGGGAGTGAGCTGTAGCGGTAAATAATCCTTAAAATAAATAGTTGCATAAGCTCTCGACATTGATGCTGACCATGTTTGTTTTAGCGGACACTGCTAGTTGAAGGCGCGCGGTCACGCATCTTCACCAGATCACGACTCGAACCACCGTGGGTAGCATCTCTCTCTAGTTTGTCAGCCTAGACGTTGCTATCCCATTAAAGTTCTGTATACGCTCAAATACAGTTTCGCTTCCATCCTTTATTGCCTTCTGATTTCTCATTCGTAAGAGTGGGGTCCATTCGATAGAAGTGTCTTTGGTTATACGACAAGCGCAACTTGGTCCTATATCCGGGGAACACTTCAAGATCATATAATCAACGTGATAGCAACATTAGTAAATCATCATTTTGTACATTATTTTCTCACTAGTTCCAACGACATGAGTGATTTATTGGTATTTCACAGTTATCATGCTTGCTGTATTCGTTAATATGGATTATGACTGGTCATAAGACTTTAACGAGCTATTTATCAGGCGTATGAGATCACTTGTATCTTAATTGTCACCTGATTAAACATATACCATATTCATGTCTGTTCATGTTTTCGATTTGTTTATAAACTGGTTTATGCGTAGTTTTGAGATACATATTTCAAGTAGTTATAACATAAGCATATCTAAAATGTTTACATTCAAACATGATTTTGTTCTAAAGCTATTATAAAGCAACTATTGGTAATGTCTAGTCTGACAAACACTGTAGCATCATTTAGAGCAAATAATTCCACCAAATTTTATGTACGCCACTAAGCTCAGTTAGTAACAAATATCTTACTGAACAAGCTTCTAATTTAGTGAATTCACATCTGATAGAACCAGTATTCCTGATTTTACTCAAGTAATCCAACTATCAAATATAACCCAGAAGGATTGAAAATCTACGTCACACAACAGTAGCATAGAAAAAGTTAAGTGTAAAGCAAATCATCCAACCCAGCAGAAATGCTTTCATAAATGGAGTCATTTTTAGCCGCACTTTTTGACGTCAAACAAGAAATCTAAGCTTTGTCTTTATTCAACATATTGCTGATCAGGGACGAAAGTTTGTTTGTTCTGGAAGACTTAATTAAGGTTCCAAACGAAATTGATTTCATCTTTACAAAATTAACTAAGTGCATGATCGCCCGTCAGTACACAACCACCAACAATATACTAGATAAAATACCACTGTGGTTGGCCCGATTTCTCATATTGAAGGCAGCTAATCTTTAAGATAACTACTGTCAGTTTTACCTCATAAATAAAAAACGTTAGCAGTACTCATGTAAAATCTATTTCGCTTGTATGAAAATCCCTCCATGTTTCTTATGTGTTGAGCAGCTCCTGAACTTGAATTTGTCTCTTTGTTGTGCTCTGTCTCTGTAAAAGTTTTTGTTTCTTTCTGTTTGCTTCTTATTTTTTATAACAGTTACGGCGTTTTACCCACAATTAGGTTATTACATGTCCTTTTGGTAGTATATATTACATCCCGTTGACCTAAAGTTTCGTTTTATTGGGGTTCAAGGTTTTGTTGTAAACCATATTGCCTTAATATTTCCTGTCTGTTTGAGTGAATTGGCTCAGTTGCTTGATTTCAGACGTTTGGTTCCTTTGTTTGTAAGGAACACTTTCTTTGAACAAGTAACTAATTTTATTGTCCCTTCACTATTTATTTCTTGTAATATAGATTAATTGTACAATTGCCTAAATCCTTTAAGCTATATATAGAAAGGAAACTGTTGAGGTTTGTGTGTTAAATTTTGTTTACTGTTGAATATATAGTACCACGTTTAGCACCAAAACATTGTGTGATTGGCATTTTTATCCCGATTTCGTGCAAAAATCAATAACCGGCAGGCTCTATAAAGAACGACGTAAATCTTCAACGTCATCATTAGAATGGTCTATACACTCAAGCCTTATTATTTTGCGACATGATCCCTACTCCCTATTTAATTAGTTGAGAAGATCTTTGCAGTAAATGAGATCATTTACGTAGTGAAAAATGCTCCTAAAGAAAAGAAAAGGACTGTTATCGCTAAGATATAGAAATTTTGTACTTTGAAAGTAAATAACACCGAACAAAACCATAAATGAAAAACGCAATATGTAAGGAATTACAAATCCCTGAAGACACAATGATTGATTTAATTAAACGAAACAAGTTGTATTGATTTTTTGTAAGCTTAATTTGTAAACTTTCATCACATTAATTTGATTGTAATGTGAGTCCTACTCCTGAGTACAGTTTGACAGTATTTCATTGTATCAATTAAATGTTGATGATTCCACTTGATGAATAATCACTGTAAATCAACTGATATAAAAATCGATGTATTTATGTAAATAAATTCGCAGTTCACTAGTGTTGTCTGGTTAGCTTGTGTTCTCGTTATTTCGGCTTGGGACCCAGTGGGCGTAGAGCAGACGCGCATTTATCGACTAGGCACACCTCATTTGGCATTCGGTCACCCAACCCCAATTCTCACGCATCACAACAGTTGGCGACGGGGTGAAAATCAACGAATCGGAACAAACTCAGCGCTCTCAAGGTCATCGGTTCATAATAACGTCTCATCAAGAAGCAATCAGCATCTCAAGCTATTATTTTCGAACTTGCATCACTTTTGCAGCTAGCTGAGTCAATATTTCAGCATGTTGGTTGTAAGTGAGCGTACAACCGTGTTGCTGCATCAGCTTCTAATTGCAAACCAGCGATTAATTGAGTTAGCGCTGGAACAAACAGGTATCAAGATCAGCAGCATCAACCTACCGTCAGTAGAGGAATCACTACTTTAGCCCACGTGCGAAATCGACTTCCAAGAGAATGTCCAGTAGAAGTATCTCTCTCCAGCGTACCTAGTGTCTCTACTCCAGATAAGCAAGATGAAGCACTGGAGACATCTGCCTAGGTCAGTCCAAAGGTGAAACGTCTAGGTGATGAGATAATACTAATCTCACCGTTATCCACAGGATTACAAAGTACTTCTCCTAATAGACGTGTGTGCAGCACAACCACCAGTCCGAGTCAGGAAGTCAGTTTGAGAAGTGTACCCAGATCGTCTATTCAGCTCAAGAAGCCACAGTGTTCAGCAAAGAGATGCATTAGGCCTAGGAGAACTGTCTCTGTTGTCAAGGTACGCTCCAGATGTGATGGAATCCGTGACTCCCCAATTCAAACGACTTATATCAATATCTGCTTAAAGACCATGCATGTTCAATACAGTGAAGTGTTGTTCTTGTTACTACACATGAATCCCACAACATTCCGTGGAGGAGGAGAGAAGTGGTAGATAGTAGTTGTTTACGTGATTTGTAATACCTCATGTTTTCCTTTTCTTTCTAAATAATTTGCGTAGTTGTACAAACCGCACTCAGAATCAAATGAATGCACGGAGCCCCATCATAATGTTATTTTTCAAAAAGGCGAGGTGTTAGGGATTCCTAATCCCTAAAGATACAATGATTGATTTAATTAAACGAAAGAAGTTGTATTGATATTTTGTAAGCTTTATTTGTAAACTTTCATCACATTAATTTGATTTTAATGTGAGTCCTACTCCTGAGTACAGTTTGACAGTAATTCATTATATGAATTAAATATTGATGATTTCACCTGATAAATAATCACTGTAAATCAACTGATATGAAAAAATCGATATATTTATGTAAATAAATTCGCATTTTGCTGGTGCTGTGGTTAGATTTAGTTGTAATTGTTGTACTACTCATGAGTAGTTGAGTGTTTATTATGTAATTTTAATTTGCATTTTATTGGTCTATTATCATCGAACTCTCTAGAAGTTTTCTTTTATTGGTCGGAACATTGTGTGTCAGCCATTTGGTCAGCCATTTTTGTTTGGCATTCTGTTCGCTTTGTGTGTAAGGCGCGGATCGTTGTGATCATTTGTTGTTGTTATTGTTGCTTAATCACCTTGAATGTAAGTAACTAGTAAATTAATAATTGTTTGTTGCAGAACCACGTTTGATATTTATTTACCTGTTCCAAATAAATATTCCGAACACTCAAAGAGCCTTTAAATCTCATCGACTTTGGGTGCGTTATTCCGGTGAATCTAACGCTATGTCACGTAAATCCTACAGTTATTCAAGTTTGCTGCGTCAACAACAACAACATCTAGAAGATAGTATGCCAGATTTATCTGTTCAGTTTGAAAAGCATGAAAGTCTTGTTTTAAGCGGCCAAAGGAGCCTACATGAGAAGCAGCTGGAAATAGAATTGGCAAAGCTAAAAATATAAGAAGTGGAAAAAAGGATCGCGTCGGAGATGCTGTTACGAGAATGATGTCCCCAAAATTCTAGCGAAAGCGGAAACATGAAACGCGACACGTCCCACAACGAATTATGTGGAAAGATACTCCGAATTTCTAAAGCCAGAAATAACGAGATTTGACGGAAACCCAAAGGAGTATTGGATATTTACGAAAGAGTTTCAGAAAGTTGTAGAACAAGCGACAACCGACGACGCCATGCGTCTGAATTACTTAATCCAATTTTGCACAGGTAAGGCAAAAGAATCTATAGAACATTGTACTATAATGAATGGCACAGGTGGCTTTATGTTAGCTAAGGCTATTTCAAAAAGGAAATTTGGTCAGAATAACATGGTGGCTAGGGCTTTTATAGATGAAATAATTGACGGGCCACTAGTTGAGAACGACGACTCGGCAGCATTGGCTGACCTTAGTCAAAAAATGCAAACATGCGTCGTGACGTTAAAACAGCTAGGTTACCAGTCCGATTTAAATGCAAGTAGAACGCTAGAAGCTATTGTGGCGAGGTTGCCTTCGAATCTCCGGTTTGAATGGGCGGAAACAGCGGTAGAATGTATGAAACAAGGCAGAGAGCCTACCTTTGAGGACTTAGCTAGGTTTATCGAAGAACGTGTCGACATAATGTGCACAAGATATGGAGAACTCGCAGTGAATATAAAGTCAAATAAACGAGTTCGGAACGTTGTTTTCTATCAACCATCGAGTACAAAGAAGAACGTGTTTACATTGTAGCACTCGTCTTCAAGTCAACGTCATGAAAGGTATTTAGTGTGTATCTTATGTAAAGACAACCACTTTCTCCACCAGTGTCCAACGTTGCTATCCCTTCAAGTAGATAAAAGGTTAGATTTAATCAAGGAGAAAAGGTTATGCCGATTATGTTTAAAGACTAATCATGTAGCGAAGGATTGTAGATTGCGCAGTGGATGTACTGTGGAGGGTTGTGGTGGTAGAAACCATACATTGTTGCATGTTACGACTGACGTCTCACTATCTAATGCGAATATTACTACTAATTACGTTTCAAAGTCCCTAGCGGAAAATGAAGAACCTAAGGTGGCACTTGCAGTGGTCCCAGTAATTCTCCGCAATCGTGACCGTACGGTAGAAACTTTAGCATTCTTGGATAGCGGCTCTGACTCGACATTGGTTCTTAAGGATGTTGTTGACGATTTAAAATTACCCATGGAATATGCCCGTGTTCGGATAGAGACTATGAATGGTTACAGAGAGATGCGGACAAATGCGGTACAACTAGAAGTTAGCTTGTACGAATCTGATGAGTCAATTCGTATAAAATGAGCATATGTTGTTCCTAGTTTGCCTATGATAAAGCGAGTGGTACCAGAGGAGAAGCAACTTCGATTGTGGCAGCATCTGCAGGGAATAGACCTGAGGAGATGTGAAAGTAAGCGAATAGGACTACTGGTTGATTGCAATGTTCCTGAAGCACATAGAAATTTAGAACAAAGGTTAGAAAAACCAGAGGAACCGTACGCGATAAAGACCATATTTGGTTGGACACTGATGGGACCCCTTGGTACCCATGTCACAAGTCATATAAAGCTAAATCATCTCAGTCTCTCAGAAATTGAAAGTACTCTTGAAAGATTCTACCAGCGAGACCTGTTAGAGGAAAGTCAGTCTAAAAATAAAGATCTATCGATTGAAGATAGAACCGCACTCAGAATCATGGAGAAGTCTATCACGTTAAAGGATTGTCATTATTGTATATCACTTCCGTGGAAAGATTCACGGTTAGCATGGACGGATAATAAGTCGTATTGTTTGCATCGTCTAAACGCTTTACGCAAACGACTGTGTACCTCTAAAGACTTAGCTAGACGCTATGTGGATGCAATGAAGGATTACCTTATAAAGGGATATGCAGAAATTGCGCGACCGTTAAATGATAAGTCTAACGTATAGTGCTTACCGCATCACCCTGTCGTTCATCCAGCGAAACCAGATAAAATTAGAATCGTGTTCGATTGCGCTGCTAAACATGAAGGACGATCACTAAACGACAGGTTACTCTCTGGTCCGGATCTTACTAATTCGCTATTAAGTGTAATTCTTAGGTTTAGACAAGAAAGAGTAGCAGTAATGGCTGACGTCGAAGCAATGTTCCATCAGGTTAAAGTACCCGGACGCTATAGGGACGCTCTGTGGTTTTTATGGTGGAAGAACGGAGATTTTACTGACAGCCTTGAAGAATTACGCATGACAGTTCACCTATTTGGGGCAACCTCTTCTCCTAGTTGTGCTACATTTGCTCTTAATCGTACCATCGAAGATAACAAGGAAAACTATGACAAGGAAGTTTTCGACGTGACCACACGTAGTTTTTACGTGGACGATTGTTTAAGTAGTACTCCTAATACTGAAACAACTTATCGAATAGCAACTCAGTTGAAAGGTATGTTATCAAAGGAAGGATTCAACTAGACTAAGTGGGTTACTAATGATTCAACATTAGCTCAGTTGCTACCTGAGTTTAATTGTATCGGGCCATGTGTACATATCGGTCACGACGATCATACCACTTGTCGAGCTTTGGGCATAAGTTGGAATATATGCGATGATACCTTTCGTTTTTATGTCGGAATGATCGATGAACTTGTTACACGTCGTAATATCTTGTCATTTGTCGCCTCCATATTCGATCCCATGGGTAACCTGGCATCTGTTATTCTTCCAGCGAATTTTATCCTTCAGAAACTATGTAACATGAATATTTTCTTGGGATGATTTAATAGTAGGAGAAGAGTTAAAGGTTTGAAGAAAATGGCAAGGAAGTCCCACTCATATAGAAAAGATAGCTTTGCCTCGGTCATTAAATGCAGCCGAATGTACTGGAATCGAACTACATATGTTCAGCGATGCCTCTACTAATGGATACGGAGCAGCAGGGTATTTACTACTACTAGAACAGCAAAGTAATAAAGAATGTCGACTGATATTTGCCAAAGCTAAAGTAGCACCTATTAGGGCCACAAGTATACCACGTTTAGAATTAGCAGCAGCAGTTTTGTCTGTGAAAATCTCCAAGCTTATACGAACAGAGATGACTGTTACCATACTCAAAACGATTTATTGAACTGACTCTTTCGTCGTACTCCATAGCATAAACAATGCTTCCAAGAGATTCCCTACGTTTTTTGCTAACAGGTTGGCTTATATACATGAACAGACGAGGCCATCAGACTGGTGTTACGTTAGTTCCAAGCTCAACCCAGCAGATTTGCTTTCCCGAAGGTTCATGGTAAACCAAGAACGAAAATTAAAATGATGGCTTAGTGGTCCAACATTTTTATTGCAGGGACATGTACAGCAGGAACCACACCCGCACACTAATGTATGCTCCTATGTAAACTGTATGTTGTCAGATAAAGATTTATACCCAACCGAGAATCAACCTACGTTTCTGAATCGATTTGAAGCTGTGAATTCATGGATGAAATTACAACGAATGATAGCTTGGCTTATGCGTTATAAACATCTCTTGACGAACAAATTAACTAACCAACAACACTTCACAGTTGCAGAGTTAAGATCGGCAGAGCTCAACATTATCCGATTGGCACAGAAGGAATGTTTCAATGATGTATTTAAACTGTTGAATCAAGTCTCAGTGGTGACGAGTCAGAAGGAGGTCGACCGAACAATTAAAGTAGCATTATGCAAGTCCTCAAGCCCACCACGTCATTTGAAAACAATTACGGTTAACGGAGTAATAAGAGTTGGTGGGCGCTTACAACAATCAGGTCTACCCTTTGAAGTAAGGCATCCGATTATACTACCGCATAATCATTTTATTACCCGTTTAATTATTAAACATTATCACGAAACGAATGGACATATGGGAGTAAATTATCTGATTTCGACAATCAGTGAAAGATATTGGATCATTAAAGCAGCGAAAACCATCAAGTCGATTCTCAATAATTGCTATAAGTGTCGTAAGTGGTTCTCTCAACCTTGCCAACAGGCTATGGTACCCCTACCAGAAGATCGTTTCATGCACCACTGTAATCCATTTACTGTTTTCACATGTTCATATATTGTATAATGCTGTTGCACCTTAAAATGTTCTTATGCATGGATAATGGATGAATGGATAATGCATGAATAATGCAAATATCCCGAACAGACATTAATTATTCTATCAATGAGGTTAATATCTTGTGTTTTCATTGATATAATTTGTGAGTCAACCTGTAACCATGTTAATTTTCTATCAAAATTTAGAATAGATAACATAACTTTTTACTAATCTATTGGCTTGCTTGTCAGATAAGTGAAACACAGAACATACAAATAAACATTAATAGAATGGTATTCGTATGACTATTCAGATGCTTATTTTTTCAAATCGAGTACAAATGTTTTCAAGCATTTAACATTTAATAATTACATTTGAAATAATTTATGTTAAATTCAATGTACAACGTTCAATGTACAGGGTTGACAGTTTATAATGAAAATGTAATCAGTGGTTTATTTAGATTTAAATTGATCTTATCTGTTTATGTAATTTCTGTTAGAAACAATTGCGAAGATGTTGAGAACCTCTACATTATATTTTGCTTAATTAGAAAGCGATAGACAATAAGTTCGCTAGACTACAAGCGAACCTTAAGTTCAATTTCATAATCAGTTTGTCAAATGATTCCTCATTGAATAAAGACTAGGACTCTCGGACTAGTAAACGAGCTTAAAATGGTTAATATTTCTAACTTTAGTCAATTCAGAAAACAAAAAGTGACAGTCATTACTCATTACCAACGGAGTGTAGATGTTTAGCAATCAACATGGCTGATTCCAATTGCTCATATCTCATTTGAGCTCCAGAATACCCAACAACACTCAATCATAGCAAATGGCAGTTTGCAAGTAATTAATTTTAGGATGAAATTTCTAATCTTCTATGAGAAGACGTGACCAGTAGAGATAAATTATATCTTATGTCAGACTGCTGTCCATCAATCGCAATAGATGAATTTACGCAAAAGATTGCGAATTCACCAAAGTAAGAAATGCAAACCATCGGATACCATCTCATAAGTCTAACGGTTTAGCATTTGAAAAGAATCCAGAAGGTCATGAGCTTAATTCGTATGCGAGATCTTTGGTCGTCACTCCTGACCAAAACAGCTATCTCTTGCTTCATGGTTTCTAGTGGTTTTCTAACCCAAATTGAACAATCTATAAAACATCAAATTAAAAGAAAAGTAAAACTTAAAAGTCGGTGGTACTAATTAGTCTGTGACTTTTATCAAAGTGAGTAAAGTGTAAATCCTACCACCAGACACTAGCCAACCCAGTCTTAATGATGTTAAGTAGATCCATACAATAATTGAAGTTTCTTGGTTTGATTATCTGAAGTAGCACTTTGTGTTTTCACGTTTTCAGAGGTATCAATTGAGCTCAACATTTGATGAATGTTAATAACATACTTTTGTTATGTTTGTGATATCTTCGTCTAAATTCAGGATGAATGACAGATTAGTTATCAGTTATACTAAATTTTTATCTATTTATCATGTTATAAATATATGTTTAGTTGTATTTTCATAAACTAAATTTTTCTTCTTATACAATGATATTGCTAAGGCATCATTCATGCATTCTGTCACGTACTGTTAGATAAAATGTATTTTGAGCAAACTACATTCTATCAGAATAAAAAGGAATTGTCTGTATTAAAAATAATGTAAATGTTTTTTTTTTTTTTTGTATGGAATAAATAAATGTTCCATTTTAGAATTGGTATTTAGAAATCGAATAATACAGGCTGATTTACAGTAAAATATAATTGTAGTTAATGAAACTGTATACTCGGTAACACTTAATGTTCAGTTTTGACAGAAACTAATTCTCAACTACCAATTTTTCTTTACACATTTATCGTGCTGATTTAGATGAACATTCTATTGTAAGAAAAAATCTCATGCATTTTATAAAAAACATGAAGCCAATTAATTCACGTATATTAAACTTGAAGTAAGTTACCTATTATGTTATATTATTATTAGGATGGAACCGTGATGTATAATAATTCATAGTATAAATTTATCAAAGACTAAATAAAATGTAACCTGTTAAATAAGACATACGATGGGAAACTTTCAGGTTGTCAAAAATTACATGCTACGAGATCCGAGGTTACTAAATTCTATCTGTGGTTTCTCATTGGCTTTCTCAACGATGTCCATGAGTAAAAGTTATAATACATGTAATTGGAATCATCGGAGTTTTCACATACAAATCTAGATAACCTTAATGAATGTGTTTAGATCTTACCGTTGATTAGCCATGGAATAAAATTGATCGGTCTATGTTGCCAACAATCTCAGATCCAAACAAATTCTAATTATAAGTGCATACACGTTGCACAAGTGTGACTGTCTGGACTCAGTAACCTAGTGGTGTACGCAGTGGCGTTTGGTGCGAAACGAATTGAGTTTAAGTCCCAGTGTAAATATCGACCCTGAGATGCAAGTTCTTTTTGCTGACGAGTCCCAAATAAGGCGAAACGCTGTTGCTGGATTCCGCTTATCAGTCATAACTCAAATCAAACTTGATGACCTTATTTAATCAAAAATGTAGCTGTATGTATGTTAAAAGGCTGAGGTATTTAAGAATTTTCATTACCCTATGCTAGTGACAATGCTTATCAACATTTCATGATAAACAAATGAATCAATAAATTGTTACCAAACAACGTAAAATACACCATATTATGTAGTTTCATTAGTGATTAACGACGATATTTATTGATTAATTGGAGATACCTTAATAAGATTTTACTGTATTGAAATAATGTGCAAAGCCGTGCAAAAATTAGCTTCGGAAGTATAATTTTTAATTAGGTGGATTTATTTTATTGACTAATGGACAGTTCATAGTTCATCAGGAAAGAAGTAGAGAAACACAATCAGATAATGTACACGAGTTAGATTTTGAAATCGGTTTGTTCATCTTCCAAGGTGCAAGTCAGTTATATCCTTCTACTGAAGTTGAACTTCTCCTAGTCAGCTGGATCAGGATAGTTAGGATGCAAATTGCTTCTTCCAGTGTCCTTGGTCGTTGTTTGCAATTAACGGGTAACCGAGTTATTATTGTTGACCATGTAAAAAGCATCAAAAAGGCACGTCTTTACTTACAAGGGAACTAATCCTGTCCTTGGAATTTAAACTTTTGTTACATTGTATCACCTTTTGAAATATCTAAATATGTCACACGTGATCACCTGTAGAATTAGGATGTCAAAAGTGTTAAATCGTAGATGATTCACTTCACACATTCAGCATTCACTTTGAATAGTGACCAGGTTTCAAATCGATTAATATGGCTAGATCGGAGTAGAAATGTTATTGGTGATTTACTGTGTAATGTCTTTACTATGCTGTCATTTTACCTGTGTTCATGGAAAATATCAGAAATATATATTGTGGATAATGCGGAACAAGTCACTACTTTCATTTCTACACTGTAAAAGTAATGATCTTAGAAATCTATTTAAAAGACTAAGAGGCTACAACGCATTATCTTGATAAGCTGATATGAGAAATGAATCTTCCAATAAAACTACCTTAAATAGTTCGGTTTCAAAAGATAATTTGTATCATAATTAAGTGTATACGTAAATCATAGAACTGCTAATACATACTTGGATAGTTGTATTCGGGTCAGTAATTGAAAAATGAGTATAATTGTTAGCATTCATGACTGTTCAAACTTGTCGGAAGTTGGACAGTTATCACTAGTGACAATGATCGATCGTCACTCTATATTACAAAATGGTTGAAAGTGGGAATTCTACCACCCGACGCCGGCACAGTGATGCAGATGGTTAAGTGTGACCTGAAGGTCCTAGGTTCAAATGCCTCTCAGAATTGACATTAGACACTGTTAGAAAGTTCCATAATAGGACTGTCTAGTCTTTCCTGGTTTTTAGTGATACTCAACCAACACCAATGTATAAAGAATGCATATAGGTTAATCTGTTTCTTTGCATTTTTTACAATTAAACATTATTAAATATATTGTAGTCCTAGTATTACTGTATCAGTGAATTATCATAACATTCACAAAACTGATAATCTTTATAGACTAGAACTTGAAAATTTACGAAAGAATACAGAAATAGTTGTTCTGCATCATAAAATTCCAGTTGTTTTCTAACTAGTTTCAGTTCGTAGCAAGAAGTATAGTTAAAACTAGGCTTATCATATATGATGATATTGTAGAAAGTACTATTTAAATGTACGCCTTTGTTAAAAAGAAAGTAATACTTGTTTTATTCGAATTCACTCATATTAATCTTATGATTCATGCATAACGTATTTTCTATGTAAAATGAAAATAATTGTGAATTAGACCAATCACTAAGCACCTCTTTCACAATACTTATAATAAGAGTTTACTTTCTTCTTTAGTACATGAATAACTTGATTGTTACGCTGGTAACGGAAAGGCGATTCCTCCAAAATAGTATGACTTCATTAGAATTACTTTGCTTGATTGGGCATATACAAGCCTATTTATATAAAATTATTGTAAACATTTGTTCAGGCTCCAATCAATCAGTCAGTTACTGATGTTATCTCTTCAGATGCATAGACCCGAGTTTATTCTATTTCTTCTCATTGCATGGAAAAGACGTAAATAACTTCCACAGTTAAAACATGTCGTCACAAACAGTAGATATGAATAAAGAGCTATCAGAGTGTATGACCATAATCTTGTGATACTGATAATATCTTTCATAAAAACTAAATAACTGAACTTTATTGGCACCAAGAGGTATCATGTATCATATGAACTGTTATGACTAGTGACTAATGACCATCATCATCAAGAGTATTTCATCCTAGCAATGAAACAATTATCTACATGTATCATCTGATCTTAGTGCAAAATGTGTATTAACCAAAATTATGAATAAGAATCATTAAGTTTAAAATTTTTGATCCGTAGTAAACAACTTAAGATCTTTCTATTTGATTGAATTGTGTATTTTGATAAGTGTATATCTCATTGAAGAAAAGTAAACTTGCTTGTATTCTACAATATGAATAGTAGTTTGTAAACTTTTCACAAATTCACTGTAGATGATAATTCATAAATTGAATCTTATACAGTATGATAAACATTTACATGGTGAAAGAAAACAATCCGATCATCCAGTTACTGAGTAAATATAAAGAAAATTAAACATAATATTTTATTCTTTTATTCATAATAATACAATTAATGTACTTTTAAAGTGTATGGTTTCTCGTTGAACAAGTATAAATCACTATGAGGTATACAATTCATCTAAGGCATTTTTTTTATAAATATTCAATTATATAAACATAATAAACCTTCATTATTTTACCATTCAGTAGGTATTTGCAATATAAATGCCAGTAAAATGCTATTTATATGCAATCTCACTAGTTATATGATATAGTACATTAATCTAATCAACAGTTATATCATAATAAACTAACAACTTGGCAATGGCATATCATCTAGATAAGAATAACAATCTACTTTAACTATGCTAACTTGTTATTGAGCTGTTAAAAACGTTAGTAATATACAAGGAGTAAATAATGCATAAACATTACTATTTATACTGGTAATCTCGATTAAATTAGATTGTATTATTCATTCTTACTTAACACTTACATTGTAAATTTCATATTCATCGATATTAAAATGATTGCAGTAACAGAGTGTTGATCTATTTTAATTGGTTTCATGGTGATTAAGTACTATTTTATTATGGCATATATGGTGAATTTGTCAAGAAACAGAATATTTTTTATAAAATGTTTCTAGATTGTTTTGAATTACTTTGCAAAACTTTATGTGAATGTCTTTCTTCAATCAGATTCCATCTGTAAGTAACACGACATAAAGTGTTGTAGTTGCAACATGAATTCCCTTGCTAGTTCTCTCTCTCAGTTAAATGTATATCTCAATGTACATATAATATTTTAATTTAGAACAGGCTTGTATCAACCCGTTGATTTGTAATGGACTGTAATTGGTCAGCCTCTGTAGCCATATATACATCCTGCGAGGATTGCATCTATATAGCGGTAGTACACAAGTTTTATTTATGTTATGTCATACTGAGATGAATGAAATAATAAACCAGCTGAAATAATTGATTTATATCTCTAAGACTTATTGATATTTAGTAAAATGCAGACAGAATTTTACGACAGTTGGCGACATGGTCATTGATTGAGCCAAAAATTAAAACCCCGACGAATACTATTCAGATTTCTAACTACCCATAAGTTAGGTTTCGTGTTGATTTGTAAGTCACATTTTCCTACCTAGCTGTAAGTTATGTCTGGTCGCGGAGATGGTGACAGAGGATTGGAAAAACAAGGATGTAAGAGACTGTTAGGGATTCCTAATCTCCAAAACTACAATGATTGATTTAATTAAACGAAACAAGTTGTATTGATTTTTTGTAGGCTTCATTCGTAGACTTTCATTACATTAATTTGATTGTAATGTGAGTTCTACCCCTGAGTACAGTTTGACAGTATTTCATTGTATTAATTAAATGACAATGATTTCACCTGATGTATAATCACTGTAAATTAAGTGATATAAAAAAAACCGATGTATTTGTGTAAATAAATTCGCAGTTCACTAGTGTTGTCTGGTTGGCTTGTGTTCTCCTATATTCCGGCTTGGGATCCAGTGGGCATAGGGCAGACGCGTATTATTCTACTAGGCACACCTCATTTGGCATTCGGTCACCCACCAACAAATTTTCACGCATCATAACAGAGACATCAGATGGTTCTACGTAATCACATGCAAGGTATCAATAAGACAGCCGTTCGTTTTCTGTCTAGCCATGGTGGTGTAAAGTGCATCACTGTATTGATCTAAGAGAAGACTCGTTGTGTTCTGAATGTGTTTTATGGAGAATGTAATTTTTGATGTAGTCACCTATGCGGAACATGCCAAGAGGAAGACTGTAACAGCTATGGATGTTGAGTATGCTTTGTAACTCCAAGGTCGTACTCATACGGTTTCAATGGTTTATTTTTCTGCTGTGAGGAATCAAAAACCTGCAACTAGTCCACACGAAAACGTTGAGTAGAATTTTCAATTTTATGATCTAAGTGATGCTTAATAATCATTGAAGATCATAGAACGCTTAGTAGTAATTTTATACTAGTGTAGGAGTCTTCGGTAATGAAATCCGGAACTTTCACATATCTTTCTTATATCACCGATTCGGAGTTCATTGATTTACCTTACTAACTTTGATCAATTTACACAAACATCATACAATATCACCAGTGGATAACTAGCTTACATTCAATATGGTTGAAATCTACAAGTTATAGATTCTCACTAGAACATTAGTAAGAAAATGATTATTATTAACATATGAAGTTTGTAAAGATTGTCAAATTTTGCAATTTTATATCAAAAACAACCTACAACTATAGATGTAAATTACTCTATGCAGTAAGAACATGCTTTAAAAGTTAGTAGCAATTGAGCTTTTTATTTTGCAGTTAGCATCAGTACAACAGTATTAAATCATTTATTTTAGCAATCAATTTTCTTTTTTTTAAGGTCATAAATTAATTCTCTATGAAAAATAAAAACAATTTATACTGTTGACAAATTTTAATAGTAGTATTTTACATTAGAAAATATATAAGTGATAAATGCCAATACTCTAGACACCGATTCCTTCTTATGTGTCTTTAGCCGATTTGCAGCACGTAGGGGCTACCCACAATGCCTGTATAGTGGCAACGGTAGTAACTTTAAAGGTGCAGAAAGGGCGATAAAGTGTTTAATGAGAGCTTGGAACCAAGAAAGAATATCGAAAAACCTTGTCACTCACAATTGTGATTGGATATTTAACCCTCTGAAGGCTTATCATCGAGGAGGAATATGGGAGCGGATCGTCAAAACTATTAAAAGAATATTAGTAGTTATTCTCGACGAACAACCGGTCACCGATGGAGTACTACATACGACTCCAGTGGGGATAGAGAGGATTTTAAACAATCGTCCTATAGTGAGAATGGTAGAGGACGTCGATGGAACACCTAGCATGTTACTATTGCCTAGAGCAAGTGAACCAGCTAGCATCGATGAGAAGGACTATACAACAAAATACAATAGAAAATGGCGACAAACATTGAACTTGGTTGATCTTTTTTGGAAAAGGCGGTTGAAGCTATATATCCCAACGCTACAGTAAACGCAACGATGGCATGATGCTAAGCCTGATTTGAAGGTTGGGGACTTAGTATTGATGATAGAACCTGCACGATCGAGAGGGCAATGACCGAAGGCGGTCGTCACAGACATACAGGAGGGTACCGACTGTTTAGTTCGGAAGGTGACGTTAAGAACAGCTAACGGGATAGTGAAAAGAGATGTACGACAGTTATGCTAATTGGAAGGTGAAGTTGAAGAATCCCAGAACCCCGAAAAGTTAGAAACATACCGGGATTCTCCAACCTCAGGGGGCAGTGTTGGATTTAGTTGTAATTGTTGTACTACTCATGAGTAGTTGAGTGTTTATTATGTAATTTTAATTTGCATTTTATTGGTCTGTTATCATCGAAGTCTCTAGAAGTTGTTTTCTATTGATCGGAACATTGTGTGTCAGCCATTTGGTCAGCCATTTTTGTTTGGCATTCTGTTCGCTTTGTGTGTAAGGCGCGGATCGTTGTGATCATTTGTTGTTGTTGTTGTTAATGTTGCTTAATCTTCTTGAATGTAAGTAACTAGTAAATTAATAATTGTTTGTTGCAGAACCAAATTTGATATATATTAACCTGTTCCAAAAAATATTCCGAACACTCAAAGAGCCTTCTAATCTCATCGACTACGGGTGCGTTATTCCGGTGAATGTAACGCTATCTCATGTGAATCCAAAAGTCTGGTTAGCTTATGTTCTCGTTATTCCGGCTTGGGTCCCAGTAGGCGTAGGGCGGACGCGCATTTATCGACTAGGCACACCTCATTTGGCATTCGGTCACCCAACCCCAATTCTCACGCATCACAAAAGTTGGCGACGGGGTGAAAATCAACGAATCGGAACAAACTCAGCGCTCTCAAGGTCATCGGTTCACAATAACGTATCATCAAGAAGTAATCAGAATCACAAGCTATTATTATTGAATTTGCATTACTTTTGCAGCTTGTTGAGTCAATGTTTCAGCATGCTGGTTTTAGGTGAGACATGGAATATCGGATTTGTAAATTAATTGAATACTTCACTGATTGATTTGTTGATGGTACTCCTCGAAAACGGAGAGTATTTGACAACTGTTTGTTTCAATATGTGACTGCCTAATTAAACCTTCTAAAACCAGTTGCATAAGTGGAGATAGAAGATGGGTAAAAATTAGGCTGGAACAAAATGAAATAAATACTATTAACTATGTAACACAGATAGGAAATTATAATAATGAAGTAGTCAAACTATGCAATTAGCAGCGTAATGAAATCATGAATGTTCACACTAGTGGTATTATCGTTATTAACTGGTATGATATAGACCTGACAATCTAGTTTGAAACTGTTCAACAGGAGTTTATATATACGTGAGGAAAGCATACTTGAAGGAGTAGATCATTTGTTAGTACCTAGGTTGTATTCTTTACTGAACCCGTTGGTTGAATAGTGTTTAGTACCTACACGATTTATAGATGAAATATACTCATAGAACTTCGCATCTTTATTCAACAAACGCTTTCGTAGCTGATTATGTTTTACGCGTCATATAAACACCAACCATGATCAAGCAACCAAGCTCAAAATCAAAGGTACAGTCAGTTCCACTGTTAAACCATACTGTAACATGCATATCGTAGTATGTCTACAGTTGTAAAAACTGTAATCAGACCATTACTCATCTAATTAGTTAAAGTGAGAGTCCGACTATTGGACGCTAGCCCGCTCAGTGGTACAGATAATTATGAGTTAACCGTAAAACCTGAGGGTCCCTGGATCAATTCTCTGGTGAAATCAAGGGTGTACATTGTCACAGAGCAGTTCGACACTAGAACGAAACAGCTTTCCAATAATCTCTAATTCTCAATGATACTCAACTAACATCAATCTATGACAAATACAAACAACTTAGTTGTTATTTATCATACTGCCAGTAATTTGTTATGCATGTTATTATCTTCAGATATCTAGTAAACTAAAAGCTCTTCTAATGCCAGAATAACCAGTCCTTTTTAATTAATAAAATGTTGAAATTGTGAATATAATTAAGAGAAAAAATAAACGTAGACCGCTTGTTATCATAATGGCCAACGTCAGGTCATATAAGTTAATAGTCCAGTTATTTTAATCACAAAATGACCTAATTTATCCAGTGCACACATAAACTACACTCCTGCCCGTCTCCCCCCCCCACACACACACACTCAAACACTTCCACCGTGTTTGTAGTTTGTATGATTATTGTTAGTTAGTAAAGAGTAGAAGAATTAGTTAATAGTTATTCTTTGTATTATTAATTACAAACGTAATATTCATTGCATAAATTAGTTTCCAACTAAATGTATGTGTTTTGTGTGTATTAGTCGTTGGATTAATATTTCTCGACTTCAGATAACCGACATATTGTTAAGCTAAGTGAATGTATTGAAGCGAAAGCATCTAAATTATAGTTTGAATGAATCCTAATCATAGAATGAAAGGAGTTGATATGCTTTTACATCTTCATAGAATAAAGTGGTTGGGATAGTGTATGTGATGTATAGCAAACAAGTTCACACGTAAATGAACAATGTTGGTTTGGTGTTGAAATAAAATGGAATAGAAGTAGGAACGGCCAAACTAAAAGTGTGTTTTATGATCTATAAAGTTGTTAACTGTTAGTTTGAAGAGTGTTGGTAGATGCAAACTACTTGGTTGGAGACCGGATGATAACAACGACCAGTGAATTAGAGATATTTTCGTTTTCAAGATCTCAAGTTACGTTATCCTTTCATAGATTTGTTTAGCGTTTTTCTTGTTGAAGTGTTTTGTGACATTCATCTTCTTAATTTGATGATGTCGTACTAACTGTATTACGGGAAACTAAGCTGAAGGATATGTATGCCAAGTTCTGCGTTGTTTATGACTAACTGATTGTTTGATTCAAATGGATCCATTTGTCTTTCAAGCTACAATTTTATCAGTATAGCAACATAAAGTTTTTGGGTAGTGTATTTGTGCGCTATAAAGTCAACTGTCTAGTAATTATATTAGTTAGATGAACCAATGGCAGTCAGAAAAATGTTTGTCCCTGTAACAGTCGGCATACAGCCAGAAGGTACTTTGCAAAATGAGGAGTGAAGGGTTACGTGTATCAAAAAATCGGAAAGAATACAGAGTGAATAGTGAGTCGACGACTTACTAAGCACATCAATATATTCATATTTGATAATAAAGGATTGATCAAAATGAGGAATGACGCAAGAGTGAAACAATAACAATCTCATAAATGATACTGGAAAACAAAACAGATCTAAATCCGTCACAACATTGAAGTTATATTTATACCCCTGTATCAGATATGGTTCTGGTATACCTGTTTACAAAGAATGTGACAGTATTTTCAAATATTTACTGAACTGGATATATTTTTGCAATCATTACTAAAAGCTAAGGGTTGTTTGTTGTACAAATGAACATTTTTGTCCTGGAATCGTAACATTCTAATGGTAATCGACGTTGCGAATGACCAAAAACACCTTATGTCATGTGTTTGACTTTCAATCCCATTATAGCGAGTCCGAATTCTGGAACCCATTCTATTCACTTTAATTTACACAACTATATATTCGCACATAATAAATGCTTCGAAGTCATACACTTCAACATATACGTGTGTAATTTGTAGTAAACAG
>CM046065.1:15023762-15182768 GCA_025215515.1 Schistosoma japonicum | reverse complement strand
TGCTTAGTAAGTCGTCGACTCACTATTCACTCTGTATTCTTTCCGATTTTTTGATACACGTAACCCTTCACTCCTCATTTTGCAAAGTACCTTCTGGCTGTATGCCGACTGTTACAGGGACAAACATTTTTCTGACTGCCATTGGTTCATCTAACTAATATAATTACTAGACAGTTGACTTTATAGCGCACAAATACACTACCCAAAACTTTATGTTGCTATACTGATAACATTGTAGCTTGAAAGACAAATGGATCCATTTGAATCAAACAATCAGTTAGTCATAAACAATGCACAACGTGGCATACATATCCTTCAGCTTAGTTTCCCGTAATACAGTTAGTACGACATCATCAAATTAAGAAGATGAATGCCACAAAACACTTCAACAAGAAAAACGCTAAACAAATCTATGAAAGGATAACGTCACTTGAGATCTTGAAAACGAAAATATCTCTAATCACTGATCGTTGTTATCATCCGGTCTCCAACCAAGTAGTTTGCATCTACCAACACTCTTCAAACTAACAGTAAACAACTTTATAGATCTATAAAACACACTTTTAGTTTGGCAGATTCCTACTTCTATTCCATTTTATTTCAACACCAACCTACATTGTTCATTTAGGTGTGAACTTGTTTGCTATACATCACATACATATCCCAACCACTTTATTCTATGAAGATGTAAAAGCATATCAACTCCTTTCATTCTATGATTAGGATTCATTCAAACTATAATTTAGATGCTTTCGCTTCAATACATTCACTTAGCTTAACAATATGTCGGTTATCTAAAGTCGAGAAATATTAATCCAACGACTATACACACAAAAACATACATTTAGTTGGAAACTAATTTATGCAATGAATATTACGTTTGTAATTAATAATACAAAAGAATAACTATTAACTAAATTCTTCTACTCTTTACTAAATAAACAATAATCATACAAACTACAAACACGGTGGAAGTGTTGAGTGTGTGGGGGGGGGGGGACGGGCAGGAGTGTAGTTTATGTGTGCACTGGATAAATTAGGTCATTTTGTGATTAAAATAACTGACTATTAACTTATATGACCTGACGTTAGCCATTATGATAACAAGCGTTCTACGTTTATTTTTTCTCTTAATTATATTCATAACTTCAACATTTTATTAATTAAAAAGGACTGGTTATTCTGGCATTAGAAGAGCTTTTAGTTTAGTAAATATCTGAAGATAATAACATGCATAACAAATTACTGGCAGTATGATAAAATACAACTAAGTTAAGTTGTTTGTATTTGTCATAGATTGATGTTAGTGGAGTATCATTGACAATTAGAGATTATTGGGAAGCTGTTTCGTTCTAGTGTTGAACTGCTCTGTGACAATGTACACCCTTGATTTCACCAGAGAATTGATCCTGGGACCCTCAGGTTTTACGGTGAACTCATAATTATCTGTACCACTGAGCGGGCTAGCGTCCAATAGTCGGACTCTCACTTTAACTAATTAGATGAGTAATGGTCTGATTACAGTTTTTACAACTGTAGACATACTACGATATGCATGTTACAGTATGGTTTAACAGTGGAACTGACTGTACCTTTGATTTTGAGCTTGGTTGCTTGATCATGGTTGGTGTTCATATGACGCGTAAAACATAATCAGCTACGAAAGCGTTTGTTGAATAAAGATGCGAAGTTCTATGAGTATATTTCATGTATAAATCAGGTAGGTACTAAACACTATTCAATCAACGGGTTCAGTAAACAATACAACCTAGGTACTAACAAATGATCTACTGCTTCAAGTATTCTTTCCTCACGTATATATAAACTCCTGTTGAACAGTTTCAAACTAGATTGTCAGGTTTATATCATACCAGTTAATAACGATAATACCACTAGTGTGAACATTCATGATTTCATTACGCTGCTAATTGCATAGTTTGACTACTTCATTATTATAATTTCCTATCTGTGTTACATAGTTAATAGTATTTATTTCATTTTGTTCCAGCCTAATTTTTACCCATCTTCTATCACCACTTGTACAACTGATTTTGGTAGGTTTAATTGACGAGTCACTCACTAGAACGAAACAGTTGTCAAGTACTCTCTACTTTCCATTAGTACCCTGACAACATCAATCAGTAACATATTCAATTAATTCAAAATACTGATCTTCACAAAAGTAACTATCGATATTCAATTTGTTTAAAAAACAAAACAAAACGAAAGTAAATAAAAAAGAAACTAGTTCATTGTAACCATACTCAACTGTGACAGTGACAACATCGTTTTCTTTCTCATTTTCATTTCATTATCATGACTGTACAATCATATTCACATATGCGATAATAGAATATAGTGACAATTGATTGAATATATGACAACATAAGCAAAGAACTGTTAGTTAAATTGATAGTTACAAATAGTCAAGCAATAGTAACAAATATCAACAAGTATGTAATCTGTTACCTAATTTAAACTGTTCTAGTGAAGCAGAGAATCTTTGAAATCACCTTACATAAACAACAACAAAAACGAAGAGAGATTTACATTTCGAAGATGAGTACAGTGATAATTTTAGAGTACGATTACATAATAGAATGAGGTAAGATATTCTATAAACAAATGGTAATTATTTACAGAAATATACATTAAATATTCGACGCCAAAGACTATGACTGTAGCCACAATCGTGTCCATATAAGAACTAGTACAAAACAAACAGAAGACGAAGGAACAGATACAAATGAACAAAGTGTTCCAAGTAGCAATCCGAGTGGATTGATTCACCGGAAGTTACAATATGTCCTATATAGACGCTTCTAATACTATCTATGTTGTCTATATGCTAATATGCAGAAGATTATGCTTGCATTAACTGGACAATATAGTCATCGAGTTAATGAGATAGTCACTTAGTTCGTTGATTACTAAGTAGGTAGGTAAGCAAGTAAGAACGTAGGTAAGCGAATGAGTGAGTGGGAGAGTTAGTTAGTTAGTTAGTAAAAGTACATATGGACAATGTTGAAGTTATTTTCTTTTCATTTTCTTTATTATTTTACTAATGAACTCCATGTTATTTTTATTCCATTGTAAAGATATTTTACTTACACATAAACAAATTCCATTGAAATTAATTCCATTAAGTGCATTACATATTGGTGTGTTGTTATCACCTTGTTACCTTAACATAAATTATTTGTTAATTTATTCAGTTAATTAATAAGTGTAAATTAAGCTAACTAAAGTTAACACTTCTCTCATTCATACAACAAGTCTCAGTCTGTAAGCTGAGACCAATAATGGAATGATTTGTACTTTCTCCATATGGACTAGGTACTGTGTATTGCATTACTTCAACTATTGGTATCCATCAGTTAAATAACATTGTTTCATTTAATTTCTTTTTAAAAGACCACCTCACCATTGTTAGCATACATTGAAGTTGAATACTGCATATACATATGGCTTATTTCATTTCTAATATACTAAACTTTTCTGTTGTATTAAATTCACCATTGATGTACTAAACTTTGACCTGTATATAATATTTCTATGAAGGATAAAAGTACTATCCAATTAAGACGTATTTAGATCTTCTTGTTGACTTGTTAACGACTAAAACTGATCAATCTCTGTTGTTATATATGCATCTTGAGCTAAGTATCTCAATATAGTGGTAGTACACAAGTATCGTTTGATTTGCATTGTGACTAGTAGACGGAATCCATGATACACGTTTCGTCATATTTGGGACTTATCATGTAAGCTAACCTACATCCAAGTGTTGATGTTCGCACCAGCATTCGAACTCGATTCGCGTTGCGCCAAATTCCACCGCCATCATCACATTCCAACTCAAACAATGCTTGTGATCTAACAAAGTGTTCATTACATCGTTTTTATCGTCATGCATTAACATATTTTGTTAACTAAAATAATAAAAGTACTTTTAAACCTCATTGAAATGTAAATGTCTAGTCAGTGTTGATGTCAATAGATAGTGTACAGTCGATTCTGGAAATACACATTAACAGCTTGAATGCAATTCCATGAACGTGAACACAACTCTTGTAGGAGCATGCTTTCAGTTTGCACAATCTCGGCTACAATCCCATAACGATGTTAATCTTTGATGCAAGATCTTCTATCAGTCAAATGTACCAGGGAATCGTCGTTAACTAGGTAGCTACACAGTGTCTCTGTGAGTAATTGACGATTATTAACTGGAAGAAGAAGGTAATGCAGTTTGTCTATTCACGTTGCGATAGTCCAGGTACTTTAGAGCCAAATACATAATTCTCAATCCCAATATTCTGTTGAGTCGACTTCGGCATCATGTTCATTCTAAACTTCCTTCTAAGCTTCATGTAACAAACTCCGCTATTAAGCCGAATGCATAGCAATGAAATAAATAAACCGTTAAGGCTTCTAGGTTAGTTTAAAGATGTCGGCATTAGGAGTCATTTAATTATTTTGACGATTTTCCTTTGTTCCTTGACAAGCGTCTTACTTTCGACATAAATGAACTCCACCAGTCATCAACACTTTCAGGAATTTCTCCATGAGGCCTAGAAATCTTGGTCTATTTTCTGGCAAAGTCAATGTTGTACACTGCAGAGAAGTACCATACTACGACGAAACAGCTCTCCAGTACTTCAAGATTACTACTGACACCCGACAAAAGTTAATTTATGACAAATATGTAAACATCTACACCTGATACCTTCGTTCACAATACTGCTTCATCTCACAGACATGTGTTTAACAATTATGAATAAATATATTCTATTCATCAGTGTATAATCACTTCCAAAAACAGTATTCACACTTTGATTTAGATTTTAATCTATCACAAATAGATAAGCCATTGGAAGCTTAAGAAGTAGGCATAACGTTAATATCATCACTAGATAGTATATGACTGAAAGCGATTCCATTAACTAAAGTTGTAGCACTAGAATTCACAGCTACAATTGGTGTCTCACTTTTTACAATATCATTTAGTCTAACGTAAACTGTTGACAGTTACTTAGCAACAAAAACTTCAGAATCTGGTAACTTGAATAAATCATCACAAACCTGATTACATAGCTTTCGTAAAGCCGAAATAAATGGAACATTGTCTTCAGCATGTGAACGATAAAGCATATCAACACGAAAACAAGCTATAAATAGAAAACAAAGAAGTAAGTTATTAAGGTAGTTAGGTTTTCAGGATACGTCATTTTCAAAATGTATGCAGTAAACACATAAACTTATATCTATGATCAAAAGAGAACTCATCTGCATCGGTCTATATTACAATGTCATATCACAGTAGTAAAATGAATGATAAATTAGTGGTGGTATCAATGGACATTGAAAATAACTTCCTGTAGTCTCATGATTTGAGAGAACATAAGTGGTACATACACTTGCGTCACTGTAACATATTCTGAGACATGTTACTCGTAGTCACTATCCATGGGAACCCTAACAATATCATAGTCCTCACCCTCCAGCATCCACCGAACCAAGAGTCAGTGAATTCATGGACTAATGCCATGTTTCCACTGGATTTCCCTAGCATTCTTTCACTCTACCTGTACGCAGGTTAACGTGTAAGATCGAGGTATACAGTGATTGTTTGTGAGTAATACATATCTTATCCGAATGATTGAGTGAGTTATCACAGGTTTATCAATTGATTCGCTGTCTTTTCCTGGTATCAAGTGTCATACTCAGCCATACTTACTCGATGGTCCCAACAAACATGAGTTATGTACGAAAGACGTCTATCATTAAATACTAGTAAAATACGAATATCATCAATTTTCAAAGGTCCTGTTTAACGACCATATAACAAACAGAATGAACAATATATACGTGCATAATACTAATATTTCTTTAATTTGTTGAATTTCAAGGCTACAGTAAGTAAACCTGATGAAACAGGGCACGAACTTACGACCATCTAATCGAAATGTTAATGCTTTGACTTGTAACCCACTGCTTCAAAGACAGATGATGAGAATAAATTGGAAATTATAAGGAATCGAAATTCGTTTCTCCTGAAATGCAATGAGAGCTGTTTACTACAAATTACACACGTATATGTTGAAGTGTATGACTTCGAAGCATTTATTATGTGCGAATATATAGTTGTGTAAATTAAAGTGAATAGAATGGAGTTCCAGAATTCGGACTCGCTATAATGGGATTGAAAGTCAAACACATGACATAAGGTGTTTTTGGTCATTCGCAAGAACGTCGATTACCATTAGAATGTTACGATTCCAGGACAAAAATGTTCATTTGTACAACAAACAACCCTTAGCTTCTTAGTAATGATTGCAAAAATATATCCAGTTCAGTAAATATTTGAAAATACTGTCACATTCTTTGTAAACAGGTATACCAGAACCATATCTGATACAGGGGTATAAATATAACTTCAATGTTGTGACGGATTCTAGATCTGTTTTGTTTTCCAGTATCATTTATGAGATTGTTATTGTTTCACTCTTGCGTCATTCCTCATTTTGATCAATCGCCTTTATTATCAAATATGAATATATCTGATGTGCTTAGTAAGTCGTCGACTCACTATTCACTCTGTATTCTTTCCGATTTTTTGATACACGTAACCCTTCACTCCTCATTTTGCAAAGTACCTTCTGGCTGTATGCCGACTGTTACAGGGACAAACATTTTTCTGACTGCCATTGGTTCATCTAACTAATATAATTACTAGACAGTTGACTTTATAGCGCACAAATACACTACCCAAAACTTTATGTTGCTATACTGATAACATTGTAGCTTGAAAGACAAATGGATCCATTTGAATCAAACAATCAGTTAGTCATAAACAATGCACAACGTGGCATACATATCCTTCAGCTTAGTTTCCCGTAATACAGTTAGTACGACATCATCAAATTAAGAAGATGAATGCCACAAAACACTTCAACAAGAAAAACGCTAAACAAATCTATGAAAGGATAACGTCACTTGAGATCTTGAAAACGAAAATATCTCTAATCACTGATCGTTGTTATCATCCGGTCTCCAACCAAGTAGTTTGCATCTACCAACACTCTTCAAACTAACAGTAAACAACTTTATAGATCTATAAAACACACTTTTAGTTTGGCAGATTCCTACTTCTATTCCATTTTATTTCAACACCAACCTAACATTGTTCATTTAGGTGTGAACTTGTTTGCTATACATCACATACATATCCCAACCACTTTATTCTATGAAGATGTAAAAGCATATCAACTCCTTTCATTCTATGATTAGGATTCATTCAAACTATAATTTAGATACTTTCGCTTCAATACATTCACTTAGCTTAACAATATGTCGGTTATCTAAAGTCGAGAAATATTAATCCAACGACTATACACACAAAAACATACATTTAGTTGGAAACTAATTTATGCAATGAATATTACGTTTGTAATTAATAATACAAAAGAATAACTATTAACTAAATTCTTCTACTCTTTACTAAATAAACAATAATCATACAAACTACAAACACGGTGGAAGTGTTGAGTGTGTGTGGGGGGGGGGGGAGACGGGCAGGAGTGTAGTTTATGTGTGCACTGGATAAATTAGGTCATTTTGTGAATAAAATAACTGACTATTAACTTATATGACCTGACGTTGGCCATTATGATAACAAGCGTTCTACGTTTATTTTTTCTCTTAATTATATTCATAACTTCAACATTTTATTAATTAAAAAGGACTGGTTATTCTGGCATTAGAAGAGCTTTTAGTTTAGTAGATATCTGAAGATAATAACATGCATAACAAATTACTGATAGTATGATGAATTACAACTAAGTTTACTTGTTTGTATTTGTCATAGATTGATGTTAGTTGAGTATCATTGAGAAATAGAGATTATTGGAAAGCTGTTTCGTTCTAGTGTTGAACTGCTCTGTGACAATGTACACCCTTGATTTCACCAGAGAATTGATCCTGGGACCCTCAGGTCTTACGGTTAACTCATAATTATCTGTACCACTGAGCGGGCTAGCGTCCAATAGTCGGACTCTCACTTTAACTAATTAGATGAGTAATGGTCTGATTACAGTTTTTACAACTGTAGACATACTACGATATGCATGTTACAGTATGGTTTAACAGTGGAACTGACTGTACCTTTGATTTTGAGCTTGGTTGCTTGATCATGGTTGGTGTTTGTATGACGCGTAAAACATAATCAGCTACGAAAGCGTTTTTTGAATAAAGATGCGAAGTTCTATGAGTATATTTCATGTATAAATCAGGTAGGTACTAAACACTATTCAACCAACGGGTTCAGTAAAGAATACAACCTAGGTACTAACAAATGATCTACTGCTTCAAGTATTCTTTCCTCACGTATATATAAACTCCTGTTGAACAGTTTCAAACTAGATTGTCAGGTTTATATCATACCAGTTAATAACGATAATACCACTAGTGTGAACATTCATGATTTCATTACGCTGCTAATTGCATAGTTTGACTACTTCATTATTATAATTTCCTATCTGTGTTACATAGTTAATAGTATTTATTTCATTTTGTTCCAGCCTAATTTTTACCCATCTTCTATCTCCACTTATGCAACTGGTTTTAGAAGGTTTAATTAGGCAGTCACATATTGAAAGAAACAGTTGTCAAATACTCTCCGTTTTCGAGGAGTATCATCAACAAATCAATCAGTGAAGTATTCAAATTATTTACAAATCCGATATTCCATGTCTCACCTCAAACCAGCATGCTGAAACATTGACTCAACAAGCTGCAAAAGTGATGCAAATTCAATAATAATAGCTTGTGATTCTGATTGCTTCTTGATGAGACGTTATTATGAACCGATGACCTTGAGAGCGCTGAGTTTGTTCCGATTCGTTGATTTTCACCCCGTCGCCAACTGTTGTGATGCGTGAGAATTGAGGTTGGGTGACCGAATGCCAAATGAGGTGTGCCTAGTCGATAAATGCGCGTCCGCCCTACGCCTACTGGGACCCAAGCCGGAATAACGAGAACATAAGCTAACCAGACTTTCGGATTCACATGAGATAGCGTTACATTCACCGGAATAACGCACCCAAAGTCGATGAGATTAGAAGGCTCTTTGAGTGTTCGGAATATTTTTTGGAACAGGTTAATATATATCAAATTTGGTTCTGCAACAAACAATTATTAATTTACTAGTTACTTACATTCAAGAAGATTAAGCAACATTAACAACAACAACAACAACAAATGATCACAACGATCCGCGTCTTACACACAAAGCGAACAGAATGCCAAACAAAAATGGCTGACCAAATGGCTGACACACAATGTTCCGATCAATAGAAAACAACTTCTAGAGAGTTCGATGATAACAGACCAATAAAATGCAAATTAAAATTACATAATAAACACTCAACTACTCATGAGTAGTACAACAATTACAACTAAATCCAACACTGCCCCCTGAGGTTGGAGAATCCCGGTATGTTTCTAACTTTTCGGGGTTCTGGGATTCTTCAACTTCACCTTCCAACTAGCATAACTGTCGTACATCTCTTTTCACTATCCCGTTAGCTGTTCTTAACGTCACCTTCCGAACTAAACCGTCGGTACCCTCCTGTATGTCTGTGACGACCGCCTTCGGCCATTGCCCTCTCGATCGTGCAGGTTCTATCATCAATACTAAGTCCCCAACCTTCAAATCAGGCTTAGCATCATGCCATCGTTGCGTTTACTGTAGCGTTGGGATATATAGCTTCAACCGCCTTTTCCAAAAAAGATCAACCAAGTTCAATGTTTGTCGCCATTTTCTATTGTATTTTGTTGTATAGTCCTTCTCATCGATGCTAGCTGGTTCACTTGCTCTAGGCAATAGTAACATGCTAGGTGTTCCATCGACGTCCTCTACCATTCTCACTATAGGACGATTGTTTAAAATCCTCTCTATCTCCACTGGAGTCGTATGTAGTACTCCATCGGTGACCGGTTGTTCGTCGAGAATAACTACTAATATTCTTTTAATAGTTTTGATGATCCGCTTCCATATTCCTCCTCGATGATAAGCCTTCAGAGGGTTAAATATCCAATCACAATTGTGAGTGACAAGGTTTTTCGATATTCTTTCTTGGTTCCAAGCTCTCATTAAACACTTTGTCGCCCTTTCTGCACCTTTAAAGTTACTACCGTTGTCACTATACAGGCGTTGTGGGTAGCCCCTACGTGCTGCAAATCGGCTAAAGACACATAAGAAGGAATCGGTGTCTAGAGTATTGGCATTCATCACTTATATATTTTCTAATGTAAAATAGTACTATTAAAATTTGTCAACAGTATAAATTGTTTTTATTTTTCATAGAGAATTAATTTATGACCTTAAAAAAAGGAAAATTGATTCCTAAAATAAATGATTTAATACTGTTGTACTGATGCTAACTGCAAAATAAAAAGCTCAATTGCTACTAACTTTTAAAGCATGTTCTTACTGCATAGAGTAATTTACATCTATAGTTGTAGGTTGTTTTTGATATAAAATTGCAAAATTTGACAATCTTTACAAACTTCATATGTTAATAATAATCATTTTCTTACTAATGTTCTAGTGAGAATCTATAACTTGTAGATTTCAACCATATTGAATGTAAGCTAGTTATCCACTGGTGATATTGTATGATGTTTGTATAAATTGATCAAAGTTAGTTAGGTAAATCAATGAACTTCGATTCGGTGATATAAGAAAGATATGTGAAAGTTCCGGATTTCATTACCGAAGACTCCTACACTAGTATAAAATTACTACTAAGCGTTCTATGATCTTCAATGATTATTAAGCATCACTTAGATCATAAAATTGAAAATTCTACTCAACGTTCTCGTGTGGACTAGTTGCAGGTTTTTGATTCCTCACAGCAGAAAAATAAACCATTGAAACCGTATGAGTACGACCTTGGAGTTACAAAGCATACTCAACATCCATAGCTGTTACAGTCTTCCTCTTGGCATGTTCCGCATAGGTGACTACATCAAAAATTACATTCTCCATAAAACACATTCAGAACACAACGAGTCTTCTCTTAGATGAATACAGTGATGCACTTCACACCACCATGGCTAGCCAGAAAACGAACGGCTGGCTTATTGATACCTTGCATGTTATTATGTAGAACCATCTGATGTCTCTGTTATGATGCGTGAAAATTTGTTGGTGGGTGACCGAATGCCAAATGAGGTGTGCCTAGTAGAATAATACGCGTCTGCCCTATGCCCACTGGATCCCAAGCCGGAATATAGGAGAACACAAGCCAACCAGACAACACTAGTGAACTGCGAATTTATTTACACAAATACATCGGTTTTTTTTATATCACTTAATTTACAGTGATTATACATCAGGTGAAATCATTGTCATTTAATTAATACAATGAAATACTGTCAAACTGTACTCAGGGGTAGAACTCACATTACAATCAAATTAATGTAATGAAAGTCTACGAATGAAGCCTACAAAAAATCAATACAACTTGTTTCGTTTAATTAAATCAATCATTGTAGTTTTGGAGATTAGGAATCCCTAACAGTCTCTTACATCCTTGTTTTTCCAATCCTCTGTCACCATCTCCGCGACCAGACATAACTTACAGCTAGGTAGGAAAATGTGACTTACAAATCAACACGAGACCTAACTTATGGGTAGTTAGAAATCTGAATAGTATTCGTCGGGGTTTTAATTTTTGGCTCAATCAATGACCATGTCGCCAACTGTCGTAAAATTCTGTCTGCATTTTACCAAATATCAATAAGTCTTAGAGATATAAATCAATTATTTCAGCTGGTTTATTATTTCATTCATCTCAGTATGACATAACATAAATATAACTTGTGTACTACCGCTATATAGATGCAATCCTCGCAGGATGCATATATGGCTACAGAGGCTGACCAATTACAGTCCATTACAAATCAACGGGATGATACAAGCCTGTTCTAAATTAAAATATTATATGTACATTGAGATATACATTTAACTGAGAGAGAGAACTAGCAAGGGAATTCATGTTGCAAGCTACAACACTTTATGTCCTGTTACTTACAGATGGAATCTGATTGAAGAAAGACATTTACATACAGTTTTGCAAAGTAATTCAAAACAATCTAGAAACATTTTATAAAAAATATTCTGTTTCTTGACAAATTCACCATATATGCCATAATAAAATAGTACTTAATCACCATGAAACCAATTAAAATAGATCAACACTCTGTTACTGCAATCATTTTAATATCGATGAATATGAAATTTACAATGTAAGTGTTAAGTAAGAATGAATAATACAATCTAATTTAATGGACATTACCAGTATAAATAGTAATGTTTATGCATTATTTACTCCTTGTATATTACTAACGTTTATAACAGCTCAATAACAAGTTAGCATAGTTAAAGTAGATTGTTATTCTTATCTAGATGATATGCCATTGCCAAGTTGTTAGTTTATTATGATATAATTGTCGATTAGATTAATGTACTATATCATATAACTAGTGACATTGCATATAAACAGCATTTTACTGGCATTTATATTGCAAATACCTACTGAATGGTAAAATAATGAAAGTTTATTTTGTTTATATAATTGAATATTTATAAAAAAAATGCCTTAGATAAATTGTATACCTCATAGTGATTTATACTTGTTCAACGAGAAACCATACACTTTAAAAGTACATTAATTGTATTATTCTGAATAAAAGAATAAAATATTATGTTTAATTTTCTTTATATGTACTCAGTAACTGGATGATTGGATTGTTTTCTTTCACCATGTAAATGTTTATCATACTGTATAAGATTCAATTTATGAATTATCAGCTACAGTGAATTTGTGAAAAGTTTACAAACAACTATTCATATTGTAGAATACAAGCAAGTTTACTTTTCTTCAATGAGATATACACTTATCAAAATACACAATTCAATCAAATAGAAAGATCTTAAGTTGTTTACTAAGGATCAAAAATTTTAAACTTAATGATTCTTATTCATAATTTTGGTTAATACACATTTTGCACTAAGATCAGATGATACATGTAGATAATTGTTTCATTGCTAGGATGAAATACTCTTGATGATGATGGTCATTAGTCACTAGTCATAACAGTTCATATGATACATGATACCTCTTGGTGCCAATAAAGTTCAGTTATTTAGTTTTTATGAAAGATATTATCAGTATCACAAGATTATGGTCATACACTCTGATAGCTCTTTATTCATATCTACTGTTTGTGACGACATGTTTTAACTGTGGAAGTTATTTACGTCTTTTCCATGCAATGAGAAGAAATAGAATAAACTCGGGTCTATGCATCTGAAGAGATAACATCAGTAACTGACTGATTGATTGGAGCCTGAACAAATGTTTACAATAATTTTATATAAATAGGCTTGTATATGCCCAATCAAGCAAAGTAATTCTAATGAAGTCATACTATTTTGGAGGAATTGCCTTTCCGTTACCAGCGTAACAATCAAGTTATTCATGTACTAAAGAAGAAAGTAAACTCTTATTATAAGTATTGTGAAAGAGGTGCTTAGTGATTGGTCTAATTCACAATTATTTTCATTTTACATAGAAAATACGTTATGCATGAATAATTAGATTAATATGAGTGAATTCGAATAAAACAAGTATTACTTTCTTTTTAACAAAGGCGTACATTTAAATAGTACTTTCTACAATATCATCATATATGATAAGCCTAGTTTTAACTATACTTCTAGCTACGAACTGAAACTAGTTAGAAAACTACTGGGATTTTATGATGCAGAACAACTATTTCTGTATTCTTTCGTAAATTTTCAAGTTCTAGTCTATAAAGATTATCAGTTTTGTGAATGTTATGATAATTCACTGATACAGTAATACTAGGACTACAATATATTTAATAATGTTTAATTGTAAAAAATGCAAAGAAACAGATTAACCTATATGCATTCTTTATACATTGGTGTTGGTTGAGTATCACTAAAAACCAGGAAAGACTAGACAGTCCTATTATGGAACTTTCTAACAGTGTCTAATGTCAATTCTGAGAGGCATTTGAACCTAGGACCTTCAGGATCACACTTAACCATCTGCATCACTGTGCCGGCGTCGGGTGGTAGAATTCCCACTTTCAACCATTTTGTAATATAGAGTGACGATCGATCATTGTCACTAGTGATAACTGTCCAACTTCCGACAAGTTTGAACAGTCATGAATGCTAACAATTATACTCATTTTTCAATTACTGACCCGAATACAACTATCCAAGTATGTATTAGCTGTTCTATGATTTACGTATACACTTAATTATGATACAAATTATCTTTTGAAACCGAACTATTTAAGGTAGTTTTATTGGAAGATTCATTTCTCATATCAGCTTATCAAGATAATGCGTTGTAGCCTCTTAGTCTTTTAAATAGATTTCTAAGATCATTACTTTTACAGTGTAGAAATGTAAGTAGTGACTTGTTCCGCATTATCCACAATATATATTTCTGATATTTTCCATGAACACAGGTAAGATGACAGCATAGTACAGACATTACACAGTAAATCACCAATAACATTTCTACTCCGATCTAGTCATATTAATCGATTTGAAACCTGGTCACTATTCAAAGTGAATGCTGAATGTGTGAAGTGAATCATCTACAATTTAACACTTTTGACATCCTAATTCTACAGGTGATCACGTGTGACATATTTAGATATTTCAAAAGGTGATACAATGTAAACAAAAGTTTAAATTCCAAGGACAGGATTAGTTTCCTTGTAAGTAAAGACGTGCCTTTTTGATGCGTTTTACATGGTCAACAATAATAACTCGGTTACCGGTTAATTGCAAACAACGACCAAGGACACTGGAAGAAGCAATTTGCATCCTAACTATCCTGATCCAGCTGACTAGGAGAAGTTCAACTTCAGTAGAAGGATATAACTGACTTGCACCTTGGAAGATGAACAAACTAATATACAACTCATGAGTATAAATATATATTAATGAGATTACAGTGATTATCAAAATAAGCAACAATTAATTATTACACAAAAATGACATTGAATGAATACAACGATTGCAGCAAACGTTATTACAATGGATTAAATTACTTGTAACGAGAGGTAATTTCAAAAATCAATTTTTCAGTATAAATTCAAACGATATTACTTTATTTTTCGAATGAATAACTTCGGAGGATTCGCCATCTTCAACACTTTCTAACATAAATCGGTTTTTCAATGGAGACAGTAACTTTTAAACATTAGCTCTATCTGTCCTACAAACCGATTTCAAAATCTAACTCGTGTACATTATCTGATTGTGTTTCTCTACTTCTTTCCTGATGAACTATGAACTGTCCATTAGTCAATAAAATAAATCCACCTAATTAAAAATTATACTTCCGAAGCTAATTTTTGCACGGCTTTGCACATTATTTCAATACAGTAAAATCTTATTAAGGTATCTCCAATTAATCAATAAATATCGTCGTTAATCACTAATGAAAGTACATAATATGGTGTATTTTACGTTGTTTGGTGACAATTTATTGATTGATTTGTTTATCATGAAATGTTGATAAGCATTGTCACTAGCATAGGGTAATGAAAATTCTTTAATACCTCAGCGTTTTAACATACATACAGCTACATTTTTGATTAAATAAGGTCATCAAGTTTGATTTGAGTTATGACTGATAAGCGGAATCCAGCAACAGCGTTTCGCCTTATTCGGGACTCGTCAGCGAAAAGAACTTGCATCTCAGGGTCGATATTTACACTGGGACTTAAACTCAATTCGTTTCGCACCAAACGCCACTGCGTACACTTCTAGGTTACTGAGTCCAGACAGTCACACTTGTGCAACGTGTATGCACTTAGAATTAGAATTTGTTTGGATCTGAGATTGTTGGCAACATAGACCGATCAATTTTATTCCATGGCTAATCAACGGTAAGATCTAAACACATTCATTAAGGTTATCTAGATTTGTATGTGAAAACTCCGATGATTTCAATTACATGTATTATAACTTTTACTCATGGACATCGTTGAGAAAGCCAATGAGAAACCACAGATAGAATTTAGTAACCTCGGATCTCGTAGCATGTACTTTTTGACAACCTGAAAGTTTCCCATCGTATGTCTTATTTAACAGGTTACATTTTATTTAGTCTTTGATAAATTTATACTATGAATTATTATACATCACGGTTCCATCCTAATAATAATATAACATAATAGGTAACTTACTTCAAGTTTAATATACGTGAATTAATTGGCTTCATGTTTTTTATAAAATGCATGAGATTTTTTCTTACAATAGAATGTTCATCTAAATCAGCACGATAAATGTGTAAGAGAAAATTGGTAGTTGAGAATTAGTTTCTGTCAAAACTGAACATTAAGTGTTACCGAGTATACAGTTTCATTAACTACAATTATATTTTACTGTAAATCAGCCTGTATTATTCGATTTCTAAATACCAATTCTAAAATGGAACATTTATTTATTCCATACAAAAAAAAAAAAAAACATTTACATTATTTTTAATACAGACAATTTCTTTTTATTCTGATAGAATGTAGTTTGCTCAAAATACATTTTATCTAACAGTACGTGACAGAATGCATGAATGATGCCTTAGCAATATCATTGTATAAGAAGAAAAATTTAGTTTATGAAAATACAACTAAACATATATTTATAACATGATAAATAGATAAAAATTTAGTATAACTGATAACTAATCTGTCATTCATCCTGAATTTAGACGAAGATATCACAAACATAACAAAAGTATGTTATTAACATTCATCAAATGTTGAGCTCAATTGATACCTCTGAAAACGTGAAAACACAAAGTGCTACTTCAGATAATCAAACCAAGAAACTTCAATTATTGTATGGATCTACTTAACATCATTAAGACTGGGTTGGCTAGTGTCTGGTGGTAGGATTTACACTTTACTCACTTTGATAAAAGTCACAGACCAATTAGTACCACCGACTTTTAAGTTTTACTTTTCTTTTAATTTGATGTTTTATAGATTGTTCAATTTGGGTTAGAAAACCACTAGAAACCATGAAGCAAGAGATAGTTGTTTTGGTCAGGAGTGAGGAACAAAGATCTCACATACGAATTAAGCTCATGACCTTCTGGATTCTTTACAAATGCTAAACCGTTAGACTTATGAGATGGTATCCGACGGTTCGCACTTCTTACTTTAGTGAATTCGCAATCTTTTACGTAAATTCATCTATTGCGATTGATGGACAGCAGTCTGACATAAGATATAATTTATCTCTACTGGTCACGTCTTCTCATAGAAGATTAGAAATTTCATCCTAAAATTAATTACTTGCAAACTGCCATTTGCTATGATTGAGTGTTGTTGGGTATTCTGGAGCTCAAATGAGATATGAGCAATTGGAATCAGCCATGTTGATTGCTAAACATCTACACTCCGTTGGTAATGAGTAATGACTGTCACTTTTTGTTTTCTGAATTGACTAAAGTTAGAAATATTAACCATTTTAAGCTCGTTTACTAGTCCAAGAGTCCTAGTCTTTATTCAATGAGGAATCATTTGACAAACTGATTATGAAATTGAACTTAAGGTTCGCTTGTAGTCTAGCGAACTTATTGTCTATCGCTTTTTAATTAAGCAAAATATAATGTAGAGGTTCTCAACATCTTCGCAATTGTTTCTAACAGAAATTACATAAACAGATAAGATCAATTTAAATCTAAATAAACCACTGATTACATTTTCATTATAAACTGTCAACCCTGTACATTGAACGTTGTACATTGAATTTAACATAAATTATTTCAAATGTAATTATTAAATGTTAAATGCTTGAAAACATTTGTACTCGATTTGAAAAAATAAGCATCTGAATAGTCATACGAATGCCATTCTATTAATGTTTATTTGTATGTTCTGTGTTTCACTTATCTGACAAGCAAGCCAATAGATTAGTAAAAAGTTATGTTATCTATTCTAAATTTTGATAGAAAATTAACATGGTTACAGGTTGACTCACAAATTATATCAATGAAAACACAAGATATTAACCTCATTGATAGAATAATCAATGTCTGTTCGGGATATTTGCATTATTCATGCATTATCCATTCATCCATTATCCATGCATAAGAACATTTTAAGGTGCAACAGCATTATACAATATATGAACATGTGAAAACAGTAAATGGATTACAGTGGTGCATGCAACGATCTTCTGGTAGGGGTGCCATAGCCTGTTGGCAAGGTTGAGAGAACCACTTACGACACTTATAGCAATTATTGAGAATCGACTTGATGGTTTTCGCTGCTTTAATGATCCAATATCTTTCACTGATTGTCGAAATCAGATAATTTACTCCCATATGTCCATTCGTTTCGTGATAATGTTTAATAATTAAACGGGTAATAAAATGATTATGCGGTAGTATAATCGGATGCCTTACTTCAAAGGGTAGACCTGATTGTTGTAAGCGCCCACCAACTCTTATTACTCCGTTAACCGTAATTGTTTTCAAATGACGTGGTGGGCTTGAGGACTTGCATAATGCTACTTTAATTGTTCGGTCGACCTCCTTCTGACTCGTCACCACTGAGACTTGATTCAACAGTTTAAATACATCATTGAAACATTCCTTCTGTGCCAATCGGATAATGTTGAGCTCTGCCGATCTTAACTCTGCAACTGTGAAGTGTTGTTGGTTAGTTAATTTGTTCGTCAAGAGATGTTTATAACGCATAAGCCAAGCTATCATTCGTTGTAATTTCATCCATGAATTCACAGCTTCAAATCGATTTAGAAACGTAGGTTGATTCTCGGTTGGGTATAAATCTTCATCTGACAACATATAGTTTACATAGGAGCATACATTAGTGTGCTGGTATGGTTCCTGCTGGACATGTCCCTGCAATAAAAATGTTGGACCACTAAGCCATCATTTTAATTTTCGTTCTTGGTTTACCATGAACCTTCGGGAAAGCAAATCTGCTGGGTTGAGCTTGGAACTAACGTAACACCAGTCTGATGGCCTCGTCTGTTCATGTATATAAGCCAACCTGTTAGCAAAAAACGTAGGGAATCTCTTGGAAGCATTGTTTATGCTATGGAGTACGACGAAAGAGTCAGTTCAATAAATCGTTTTGAGTATGGTAACAGTCATCTCTGTTCGTATAAGCTTGGAGATTTTCACAGACAAAACTGCTGCTGCTAATTCTAAACGTGGTATACTTGTGGCCCTAATAGGTGCTACTTTAGCTTTGGCAAATATCAGTCGACATTCTTTATTACTTTGCTGTTCTAGAAGTAGTAAATACCCTGCTGCTCCGTATCCATTAGTAGAGGCATCGCTGAACATATGTAGTTCGATTCCAGTACATTCGGCTGCATTTAATGACCGAGGCAAAGCTATCTTTTCTATATGAGTGAGACTTCCTTGCCATTTTCTTCAAACCTTTAACTCTTCTCCTACTATTAAATCATCCCAAGAAAATATTCATGGTACATAGTTTCTGAAGGATAAAATTCGCTGGAAGAATAACAGATGCCAGGTAACCCATGGGATCGAATATGGAGGCGACAAATGACAAGATATTACGACGTGTAACAGGTTCATCGATCATTCCGACATAAAAACGAAAGGTATCATCGCATATATTCCAACTTATGCCCAAAGCTCGACAAGTGGTATGATCGTCGTGACCGATATGTACACATGGCCCGATACAATTAAACTCAGGTAGCAACTGAGCTAATGTTGAATCATTAGTAACCCACTTAGTCTAGTTGAATCCTCCCTTTGATAACATACCTTTCAACTGAGTTGCTATTCGATAAGTTGTTTCAGTATTAGGAGTACTACTTAAACAATCGTCCACGTAAAAACTACGTGTGGTCACGTCGAAAACTTCCTTGTCATAGTTTTCCTTGTTATCTTCGATGGTACGATTAAGAGCAAATGTAGCACAACTAGGAGAAGAGGTTGCCCCAAATAGGTGAACTGTCATGCGTAATTCTTCAAGGCTGTCAGTAAAATCTCCGTTCTTCCACCATAAAAACCGCAGAGAGTGCCTATAGCGTTCGGTTACTTTAACCTGATGGAACATTGCTTCGATGTCAGCCATTACTGCTACTCTTTCTTGTCTAAACCTAAGAAATACACTTAATAGCGAATTAGTAAGATCCGGACCAGAGAGTAACCTGTCGTTTAGTGATCGTCCTTCATGTTTAGCAGCGCAATCGAACACGATTCTAATTTTCTCTGGTTTCGCTGGATGAACGACAGGGTGATGCGGTAAGCACTATACGTTAGACTTATCATTTAACGGTCGCGCAATTTCTGCATATCCCTTTATAAGGTAATCCTTCATTGCATCCGCATAGCGTCTAGCTAAGTCTTTAGAGGTACACAGTCGTTTGCGTAAAGCGTTTAGACGATGCAAACAATACGACTTATTATCCGTCCATGCTAACCGTGAATCTTTCCACGGAAGTGATATACAATAATGACAATCCTTTAACGTGATAGACTTCTCCATGATTCTGAGTGCGGTTCTATCTTCAATCGATAGATCTTTATCTTTAGACTGACTTTCCTCTAACAGGTCTTGCTGGTAGAATCTTTCAAGAGTACTTTCAATTTCTGAGAGACTGAGATGATTTAGCTTTATATGACTTGTGACATGGGTACCAAGGGGTCACATCAGTGTCCAACCAAATATGGTCTTTATCGCGTACGGTTCCTCTGGTTTTTCTAACCTTTGTTCTAAATTTCTATGTGCTTCAGGAACATTGCAATCAACCAGTAGTCCTATTCGCTTACTTTCACATCTCCTCAGGTCTATTCCCTGCAGATGCTGCCACAATCGAAGTTGCTTCTCCTCTGGTACCACTCGCTTTATCATAGGCAAACTAGGAACAACATATGCTCTTTTTATACGAATTGACTCATCAGATTCGTACAAGCTAACTTCTAGTTGTACCGCATTTGTCCGCATCTCTCTGTAACCATTCATAGTCTCTATCCGAACAGGGGCATATTCCATGGGTAATTTTAAATCGTCAACAACATCCTTAAGAACCAATGTCGAGTCAGAGCCGCTATCCAAGAATGCTAAAGTTTCTACCGTACGGTCACGATTGCGGAGAATTACTGGGACCACTTCAAGTGCCACCTTAGGTTCTTCATTTTCCGCTAGGGACTTTGAAACGTAATTAGAAGTAATATTCGCATTAGATAGTGAGACGTCAGTCGTAACATGCAACAATGTATGGTTTCTACCACCACAACCCTCCACAGTACATCCACTGCGGAATCTACAATCCTTCGCTACATGATTAGTCTTTAAACATAATTGGTATAACCTTTTCTCCTTGATTAAATCTAACCTTTTATCTACTTGAAGGGATAGCAACGTTGGACACTGGTCGAGAAAGTGGTTGTCTTTACATAAGATACACACTAAATACCTTTCATGACGTTGACTTGAAGGCGAGTGCTACAATGTAAACACGTTCTTCTTTGTACTCGATGGTTGATAGAAAACAACGTTCCGAACTCGTTTATTTGACTTTATATTCACTGCGAGTTCTCCATATCTTGTGCACATTATGTCGACACGTTCTTCGATAAACCTAGCTAAGTCCTCAAAGGTAGGCTCTCTGCCTTGTTTCATACATTCTACCGCTGTTTCCGCCCATTCAAACCGGAGATTCGAAGGCAACCTCGCCACAATAGCTTCTAGCGTTCTACTTGCATTTAAATCGGACTGGTAACCTAGCTGTTTTAACGTCACGACGCATGTTTGCATTTTTTGACTAAGGTCAGCCAATGCTGCCGAGTCGTCGTTCTTAACTAGTGGCCCGTCAATTATTTCATCTATAAAAGCCCTAGCCACCATGTTATTCTGACCAAATTTCCTTTTTGAAATAGCCTTAGCTAACATAAAGCCACCTGTGCCATTCATTATAACACAATGTTCTATAGATTCTTTTGCCTTACCTGTGCAAAATTGGATTAAGTAATTCAGACGCATGGCGTCGTCGGTTGTCGCTTGTTCTACAACTTTCTGAAACTCTTTCGTAAATATCCAATACTCCTTTGGGTTTCCGTCAAATCTCGTTATTTCTGGCTTTGGAAATTCGGAGTATCTTTCCACATAATTCGTTGTGGGACGTGTCGCGTTTCATGTTTCCGCTTTCGCTAGAATTTTGGGGACATCATTCTCGTAACAGCATCTCCGACGCGATCCTTTTTTCCACTTCTTATATTTTTAGCTTTGCCAATTCTATTTCCAGCTGCTTCTCATGTAGGCTCCTTTGGCCGCTTAAAACAAGACTTTCATGCTTTTCAAACTGAACAGATAAATCTGGCATACTATCTTCTAGATGTTGTTGTTGTTGACGCAGCAAACTTGAATAACTGTAGGATTTACGTGACATAGCGTTAGATTCACCGGAATAACGCACCCAAAGTCGATGAGATTAAAAGGCTCTTTGAGTGTTCGTAATATTTATTTGGAACAGGTAAATAAATATCAAACGTGGTTCTGCAACAAACAATTATTAATTTACTAGTTACTTACATTTAAGGTGATTAAGCAACAACAACAACAACAAATGATCACAACGATCCGCGCCTTACACACAAAGCGAACAGAATGCCAAACAAAAATGGCTGACCAAATGGCTGACACACAATGTTCCGACCAATAAAAGAAAACTTCTAGAGAGTTCGATGATAATAGACCAATAAAATGCAAATTAAAATTGCATAATAAACACTCAACTACTCATGAGTAGTACAACAATTACAACTAAATCTAACCACAGCACCAGCAAAATGCGAATTTATTTACATAAATATATCGATTTTTTCATATCAGTTGATTTACAGTGATTATTTATCAGGTGGAATCATCAATATTTAATTCATACAATGAATTACTGTCAAACTGTACTCAGGAGTAGGACTCACATTAAAATCAGATAAATGTGATGAAAGTTTACAAATTAAGCTTACAAAATATCAATACAACTTGTTTCGTTTAATTAAATCAATCATTGTATCTTTAGGGATTAGGAATCCCTAACACCTCGCCTTTTTGAAAAATAACATTATGATGGGGCTCCGTGCATTCATTTGATTCTGAGTGCGGTTTGTACAACTACGCTAATTATTTAGAAAGAAAAGGAAAACATGAGGTATTACAAATCACGTAAACAACTACTATCTACCACTTCTCTCCTCCTCCACGGAATGTTGTGGGATCCATGTGTAGTAACAAGAACAACACTTCACTGTATTGAACATGCATGGTCTTTAAGCAGATATTGATATAAGTCGTTTGAATTGGGGAGTCACGGATTCCATCACATCTGGAGCGTACCTTGACAACAGAGACAGTTCTCCTAGGCCTAATGCATCTCTTTGCTGAACACTGTGGCTTCTTGAGCTGAACAGACGATCTGGGTACACTTCTCAAACTGACTTCCTGATTTGGACTGGTGGTTGTGCTGCACACACGTCTATTAGGAGAAGTACTTTGTAATCCTGTGGATAACGGTGAGATTAGAATTATCTCATCACCTAGACGTTTCACCTTTGGACTGACCTAGGCAGATGTCTCCAGTGCTTCATCTTGCTTATCTGGGGTAGAGACACTAGGAACGCTAGAGAGATACTTCTACTGGACATTCTCTTGGAAGTCGATTTCGCACGTGGGCTGAAGTAGTGATTCCTCTACTGACGGTAGGTTGAGGCTGCTGGTCTTGATACCTGTTTGTTCCAGCGCTAACTCAATTAATCGCTGGTTTGCAATTAGAAGCTGATGCAGCAACACGGTTGTACGCTCACTTAAAACCAACATGCTGAAATATTGACTCAGCTAGCTGCAAAAGTGATGCAGGGTCAATAATAATAGCTTGAGATGCTGATTGCTTCTTGATGAGACGTTATTATGAACCGATGACCTTGAGAGCGCTGAGTTTGTTCCGATTCGTTGATTTTTACCCCGTCGCCAACTGTTGTGATGCGTGAGAATTGGGGTTGGGTGACCGAATGCCAAATGAGGTGTGCCTAGTCGATAAATGCGCGTCTGCCCTACGCCCACTGGGTCCCAAGCCGGAATAACGAGAACACAAGCTAACCAGACAACACTAGTGAACTGCGAATTTATTTACATAAATACATCGATTTTTATATCAGTTGATTTACAGTGATTATTCATCAAGTGGAATCATCAACATTTAATTAATACAATGAAATACTGTCAAACTGTACTCAGGAGTAGGACTCACATTAAAATCAAATTAATGTGATGAAAGTTTACAAATTAAGCTTACAAAAAATCAATACATTTTCTGTCGTTTAATTAAATCAATCATTGTGTCTTCAGGGATTTGTAATTCCTTATATATTGCGTTTTTCACTTATGGTTTTGTTCGGTGTTATTTACTTTCAAAGTACAAAATTTCTATATCTTAGCGATAACAGTCCTTTTCTTTTCTTTAGGAACATTTTTCACTACGTAAATGATCTCATTTACTGCAAAGATCTTCTCAACTAATTAAATAGGGAGTGGGATCATGTCGCAAAATAATAAGGCTTGAGTGTATAGACCATTCTAATGATGACGTTGAAGATTTACTTCGTTCTTTATAGAGCCTGCCGGTTATTGATTTTTGCACGAAATCGGGATAAAAATGCCAATCACACAATGTTTTGGTGCTAAACGTGGTACTATATATTCAACAGTAAACAAAATTTAACACACAAACCTCAACAGTTTCCTTTTTATATATAGCTTAAAGGATTTAGGCAATTGTACAATTAATCTATATTACAAGAAATAAATAGTGAAGGGACAATAAAATTAGTTACTTGTTCGAAGAAAGTGTTCCTTACAAACAAAGGAACCAAACGTCTGAAATCAAGCAACTGAGCCAATTCACTCAAACAGACAGGAAATATTAAGGCAATATGGTTTACAACAAAACCTTGAACCCCAACAAAACGAAACTTTAGGTCAACGGGATGTAATATATACTACCAAAAAGACATGTAATAACCTAATTGTGGGTAAAACGCCGTAACTGTTATAAAAAATAAGAAGCAAACAGAAAGAAACAAAAACTTTTACAGAGACAGAGCACAACAAAGAGACAAATTCAAGTTCAGGAGCTGCTCAACACATAAGAAACATGGAGGGATTTTCATACAAGCGAAATAGATTTTACATGAGTACTGCTAACGTTTTCTATTTATGAGGTAAAACTGACAGTAGTTATCTTAAAGATTAGCTGCCTTCAATATGAGAAATCGGGCCAACCACAGTGGTATTTTATCTAGTATATTGTTGGTGGTTGTGTACTGACGGGAGATCATGCACTTAGTTAATTTTGTAGAGATGAAATCAATTTCGTTTGGAACCTTAATTAAGTCTTCCAGAACAAACAAACTTTCGTCCCTGATCAGCAATATGTTGAATAAAGACAAAGCTTAAATTTCTTGTTTGACGTCAAAAAGTGCGCGTAAAAGTGGCTCCATTTATGAAAGCATTTCTGCTGGGTTGGATGATTTGCTTTTCACTCAACCTTTTCTATGCTACTGTTGTGTGACGTAGATTTTCAATCCTTCTGGGTTATATTTGATAGTTGGATTACTTGAGTAAAATCAGGAATACTGGTTCTATCAGGTGTGAATTCACTAAATTAGAAGCTTGTTCAGTAAGATATTTGTTACTAACTGAGCTTAGTGGCGTACATAAAATTTGGTCGAATTATTTGCTCTAAATGATGCTACAGTGTTTGTCAGACTAGACATTACCAATAGTTGCTTTATAATAGCTTTAGAACAAAATCATTTTTGAATGTAAACATTTTAGATATGCTTATGTTATAACTACTTGAAATATATATCTCAAAACTACGCATGGATCAGCTTATAAACAAATCGAAAACATGAACAGACATGAATATGGCATATGTTTAATCAGGTGACAATTAAGATACAAGTGATCTCATACGCCTGATAAATAGCTCGTTGAAGTCTTCTGACCAGTCATAATCCATATTAACGAATACAGCAAGCATGATAACTGTGAATTACCAATCAAATCACTCATGTCGTTGAAACTAGTGAGAAAATAATGTACAAAATGATTATTTACTAATGTTGCTATCACGTTGATTATATGATCTTGAAGTGTTCCCCGAATATAGGACCAAGTTGCGCTTGTCGTATAACCAAAGACACTTCTATCGAATGGACCCCACTCTTACGAATGAGAAATCAGAAGGCAATAAAGGATGGAAGCGAAACTGTATTTGAGCGTATACAGAACTTTAATGGGATAGCAACGTCTAGGCTGACAAACTAGAGAGAGATGCTACCCACGGTGGTTCGAGTCGTGATCTGGTGAAGATGCGTGACCGCGCGCCTTCAACTAGCAGTGTCCGCTAAAACAAACATGGTCAGCATCAATGTCGAGAGCTTATGCAACTATTTATTTTGATGATTATTTACCGCTACAGCTCACTCTTCCCCCTAATGAATTCGTGAGGACCCTAAGACGTGCCAGCCAAAGGATAAAACCCAATGCGTCAGACATTGGTAAACGTTCCTTCGATAGCTTGCGATGTTGTGCAGCTTCTGGACGTCTGTACCTACACTAAGGTGTCGTTGCATAAAATAATTGTACATAAAATAAAATTCTTGTTTCTTCCACGTTCTTCTGTTTGTTTCCAGACGGCCTGGAAGTCAAAAAAAAAATAAAATTTAAATCTGTGCGTTGTGTGTACAAAAAAAAAATATTTGTTAACTCGATGCGTCTATATAAAAAAACGTGTTGAATACCGACAACAAATAATGAAAAGTTTTTTTTTTTGACACAAAATTTTATAAAGTGCACACAGTAAAATTATTATTATTACTTTTTTGTAGAAAAAAAAAATACATAAATATTAATAATGGGTTTATCGATTTTTATTTTTTCTGTTATTATTTAAGACAACAAGAAAATTGTAATACGTACGTAGGTAGTGGGAGGAAATCAGTAAACATAGTATTCGTTTAGGTTTTCTGGAAATCGAACTTTTCTACCAGAACGCGTAGCTTTCGGCGTTACAGGGCTCTTTGATGCTTCTACTTGCGTGTTAGTTATTGCTTGAGGCGTAATGACTTCGTTCGTGCTACATTTTGCAGGTGTTGCAGCGAATTCGACACTAAAAGGTGTACCTTCTAGGTAAGCTGCTTTGAGGCGGTCAATGCTGACGTTATCCTCGTGGCCATTCTTGTCAATCGTATAGTACTTTGTTTCACGTTTCAGGACCTTGTATGGCCCTTCGTAGGTTGCGTCGAGAGGTCGGCGTACGGCATCACGACGTACGAAAACGTGTGTACTATATTTTAAGGCAGGTTGGATAAAGATGTCTGTCGATTGTTGTCGGGTTTGAACTGGCTTAACTGAACGCATAGCATTTGTAAGCCGATTCACGTAACAGTTTATATCCAGGTTTGCCGAAGTGGAAGCGGTTTCCACAAACTCACCTGGTAGTCGAAGAGTCGTTCCGTAGACTAATTCGGCGACACTACATCCAACATCTTCCTTTACAGTGCTGCGAATCCCGAGTAAAACTAGTGGTAAGGCGTCGGTCCACTGAGGGATGTTTGTTGCTGAAAGTGATGCTTTCAGTTGTCGATGAAATCTTTCTACCAAACCATTAGATTGTGGGTGGTAGGCGGTCGTCCTGAAACGTGTAGTTCCAAGAAGTTTGGTCAGAGCGTGGAACAATCCAGATTCAAACTGACGTCCACGGTCTGTCGTTATTATAGATGGACAACCAAAGTTGGCTACCCATCGTTCGACGAAAGCGTGAGCAATCGTTTCACTAGTGATGTCTTTAAGTGGAATCGCTTCTGGCCAGCGTGTAAATCGGTCCACGCATGTCAGAAGATAAGAAAATCCATTTGATTCTGGTAGAGGTCCTACCAAATCAAGGTGGACGTGATCGAATCGAGCGTCAGGGGTTGAGAAAGTGCCTAGGGGGCATTTGTTATGTTGGATTACCTTGTTCTTTTGGCAGGATATGCAGGTGCGTGCCCATTCTTTAATATCCTTATTCATTTTTGGCCAGCAGAATCTATCGGTAATCAGTTTACGTGTAGCACGAATTCCAGGATGAGAAAGGTTGTGCAATGTGTCGAAGATGACTCGTCGACAACTTCTAGGGACGACTGGACGGGCTATACCTGTAGAAGAATCACAAATCAAAGTGTTCTTACCTTTTCCAATCGTTTTGGTTTGGAGTTGGAGCGTTGTTGCAGCTAACTCGTGATGAAAGTCGATATCTTCCCTTTGAAGTTGAGCTAGTTTAACAAGGTCGATTCCTTGGATAAGATTCAAGGAATGTATTCTCGATAAGGCATCAGCAACTACATTGTTAGCTTCCGATATATGTCGTATGTCCGTAGAGAATTGGGAGATATAGTCAAGATGACGCGACTCTCGTGGAGAGTACTTATCTGTAGATGATTTCATCGAAAACGTCAGTGGTTTATGGTCGGTGAATATTGCGAATTCCCGGCCTTCGATGGAATGTTGAAAATGACGTACAGCACAGTACATAGCTAGAAGTTCACGTCCAAAAGTACTGTATCTTGATTCGGTGTCGTTTAGTCGTCTTGAGAAAAATGCTAAAGGCTGCCAAGCTTGGTTAGTCCATTGTTGCAGAACTGCGCCAATCGCTGAGTCAGAAGCGTCGACCGCAATGCTGACGGGAGCCTCAGTATTGTAGTGTGCCAGCATAGTTACTTTTGCTATTGCCTCTTTAATTGCAACGAAGGCTTTCTTTGATTCTGAATCCATTGTGATCGCCTTTTTGTTCCCCCGAAGTTGGTCCGTTAGTGGTTTCACTATAGATGCACAGTTGGGGATAAATCGTCTGTAAAAACTTACCAAGCCGTTGAAAGCTCGTAACTGCTTGATGGTTGTTGGTTCCGGATACTCCGGAATTGCCGCCACCTTGTGTTTTTGGTGCTGTATACCATTAGCATCAATGGTATGCCCCAGGAAGTCCAATGAAGTTGTTCCGATTTGACATTTTGGTATATTAATAGTAATTCCGTATTGCTGCAGTCTTTGAAAAGCTGTGTCCAAATGTTTCATGTGTGTTTCCTCGTCTGGGCTTGCTATCAAGCAGTCGTCGACATATGCATGGACATAGTCGAGCCCGCGAAACACGTCGTCAATGAAACGTTGAAACGTTTGTGCTGCATTCCTCAAGCCGATGGGCATTCGAAGGAATTCGTAAAGACCGAACGGGGTTACAATAGCCGTTTTTGGGATGTCATTTTCAGCCATCGGTATTTGATTGTAGGCTTTTACTAGATCAATTTTTGAGAATACTTTCATTCCCTTTAAAGTGGCCGTGAGGTCGTGGATGTGAGGTAAAGGGTAGCGATCTGGAGTAGTTTGTGCGTTAAGACGTCGATAATCACCGGTAGGACGCCAATCATTGCTGTCTTTCTTCGGGACCATATGTAATGGAGACGACCATGGGCTGCTGGATGGGCGGATTATTCCCAGGTCAATCATATGGTCGAATTCGTTCTTAGCAACCCTTAATTTTTCGGGTGCTAATCTGCGTGCTTTGGAGAATACAGGTTGACCTGTAGTCATGATGTGATGTGTAACATTGCTGGTTACACATGATAACTTCGATGTCGCCTTATTCAGGTCCGGATACTTGTCAAGTATTGGCTGAAAATAAGGGTTAATTAAATGCTTAAAGCGAAGAGGACATAGGCTACAACCTGAAGCAGTGGTTCCACGTACGTACAGCTTTGTGTTGCTGTCGACTAGCCTCTTTTTGCTAGCGTCCACAAGCAAGTTGTGGTGGCTTAGTAAGTCGATGCCTATGATAGGTATTTTCACATCAGCGATAGTGAAAATCCAGTGTATGGGTTTTCGCAACCCCACATTTAAGTAGACATATTTCTTACCATACGTGACTATTTGTTTTCCGTCAGCTGCCTGTAGATCAAATGCAGCTTCATGTTGGCGATCAGATGAAGTTGCAGGAAGGACGCTGACTTCTGCGCCAGTATCGACAAGGTAGCGAACCTTCGTTATCACATCAGAGATTAATAACAGGCGGCTTTTTCCACCTGCTACGGTTGCCGCTAACGCGTGCCGGCGGGATAGTTTCCCGAAGCAGTGAGTTTGAGGCTAGGGAAACAACAGGGGTTTCTACATTTATTTGATTCCTTGCCATAGGTGTTGTGGTACCAACACCAATGTGGATTTTCTGTTCGTCGACGTCGAGATGAGGATCTTTTACGCGACGAACTTCGTCGTCGAGGATTGTTTGGTCGGCGTTGCTCGTGTAGATCAAGGAAACGGGAAAGAGTATGGCACAATTTAGTAATTTCGGTTTCTAGAGGTTTTTCTGTAACAGAATAAACCTCATTGTGGCGAGTTCTGGTGATCTCCAGAATTCGATCGGCAGATGAAGCTAGTTCATCTACTGGGTTGTTGTTAAAAGTTACTAACACTGCTTGCACTTGTTGTGGCAGTTTTGATAAGAATAGTTGACGGAAGAGTCCTTCGTCAAAAGTACGTTGACCTATTACCTCTTTCATGCGCAATAACATTTCGGTCGCAGAACCGTTACTAAGATCAATAGTATGAAACAACTCATCAAGACGTTGTCGGTCGGACAAATCTCCTCGTTTAAGAATCGATTTTTTGAGTTGTTCGTACGGTTCTAGGCAGTCAGGACTAAAAAAGAAGGGGGTGACGTACCTGTTCAATTCACGCGGAAGTGACCTTACAACCGCCAGGAATTGAACGCGTGGATCAGTCACACATTGGTTTTGGAATTCTGCTTCTGCGTAGCAGAACCAGGCTTCGACATTATCTGCCCAGAAAGGAATGAGCTGAAAGTTTGGAGGCGTAGGGGTCTTAATCCTAATTAGCTAAGGAGTCTGGTCTGACATCATAAAAATAGTAATGAATGCAAATACAAAATTACTGTGAAAAATATGCGGTAAAAAAAATTAAACCACCAAAATTACTCTGTTTTAAACTATAAAAATGGAATGGACTCACAGTAAATTATCGTGTCCAGATCACGTTGAGCTCACCAATGAAGTGTTCCCAGGATATAGGACCAAGTTGCGCTTGTCGTATAACCAAAGACACTTCTATCGAATGGACCCCACTCTTACGAATGAGAAATCAGAAGGCAATAAAGGATGGAAGCGAAACTGTATTTGAGCGTATACAGAACTTTAATGGGATAGCAACGTCTAGGCTGACAAACTAGAGAGAGATGCTACCCACGGTGGTTCGAGTCGTGATCTGGTGAAGATGCGTGACCGCGCGCCTTCAACTAGCAGTGTCCGCTAAAACAAACATGGTCAGCATCAATGTCGAGAGCTTATGCAACTATTTATTTTGGGGATTATTTACCGCTACAATCTCACGTAACTATGCGGAGAATAACAATCTCCAATATCAATATTTTGAAGTACTATTCAATCTACCTAGATGATGTCCTTTTAACTTACAATTAATATTTATTGATGAATTCTACAGACCTACAAATGATGCACGATAGCGTCATTATAAGCCTCTATTCTAGCTAATTATTTCGAGAAGTATAACGAGTATAAACAGTTCTAATTTGTGCAGGGGATAAATATATAAAATACACTTATCAGTTGTGACAAAATATGGATTTGAATGCCATCTCAAAAAAGCTCAGTAGTTTTTATTGATCGTTTTATTTTACATCGAAATTGGAACCAAATGTATTTCTGGAAAGAATCCCAGAAGTTTCATCGAAAAGATCTATTTGCGAAATGCCAGCACTTAATAAGTAGCATATGAATGTTTATATTTTGCGTCATGCAGAATTGAAAAGGAGATTTAATTAATTCACTTTTTTTAGGGATTTGACGAATATCTAGTAGTGACATTATTGACAAACTGTTCAAACCTTGACAAAATAATTAATGACAGCAGTCAAAAGCCTCGAACTCTTCTTGTCGCAAATTCAGAAGACGAGTAGGCAAGAAATTTCATACCAGTAAGATAGAAGATGAGTTCTGTACAATATAACTGTATATCTATAGTTTTCCGAAACAACAAATTCAGAATATTATTCCATCCAATCGGAAATAAGAATTTTCAGCTATTACCCAATTAAAACGCACGACGTCGAGATTGTGACTGGTTTTGTCGATCAGTGATTGGATGAAATGTCTCCGACTCTGGAGGCTCTGTTGAGGTTTCTGGGGGCCCTTCCAACAGGACTATTGTGTAAAATATTTATAGCTCTTATGATACCTAACATTTCTAAATACTTTTGAGAAGATACCATACGTGATTTGGTTAAATGTTATGTTATCATCTAACAAATTCCAAAGTACAACTAAACATAGACAGACCAGAAATTAGTCATATTGTTGTCTTATAATAATAGTTCATTACGTAGCAACATTCTTATATTTACTTGAAACATATCTAAGCCACTCCTCCGAAAATCCCCTAGTGTTGATATGGTTCCAAGCCCGAATAAAGGTGGATAGTTGGACGTGGGGTTATCAACCCAATCTCGTAAAAAACAACCTAGCTAAAAAATGCTAACCAGAAAAACCCTTTCAACCATTAAAACTCTCCCCTGGGAATTCAAAATGGTCCTCATTTTGAAGAGTTATGACGCCCCATGGTGAAAGCAGAGTTTCTTCAGAAGTCAAGAGGCTAATGCCCCTTCTGACAACCAGAGCAACAATTAATATAGCTACATGGAATGTTTGCACGATGTGCAAGATAGAGAGAAGCATGCAAATAGCTGAAGAAATAAAAAGATACAACCTGAAGATACTTGGAATGAGCAAAACCCACTGGTTACAAGCTAGACAGCAAAAATCATCCTTAGGAGAAGTGTAATAATACTCCGATTACGAAGAAAATGCCTCACACACAAGTAGTAGCACTAATGGTGTCCCATGAAGCACGGAAGGCTTTAATACAATGGGAACATGATGGACCTGGGATCATCAAGGCATTCTTCAAGACGAAGAATGAGGGGGGATACAATGAATGTCATCCAGCTCTATTCACCCACCAATGGCAGCTACGAAGATGGCAAAGACGAATTCTATGCGAGGTTACAGTCAACTATTGATAACTGCTCAGACAAGGACCCGACCATTCTGATGGTAGACCTAAACGCCAAGGTTGAAATAAACAACACCGGATATAAAGACATCATGAACGACATAGACTGAGAGAATGGAATGAAAACGATGAGAAGTTTGAAACTTATGTGTCTTCAACAAAATGATTATAGGTGGCAACATATTCCCTCACAAACGCATACACATAGCTACATGGGTTTCACCGGACCACAATACCGAAAACCAAATCGACCACATCTCCATTATTAAAAAGTTTAGGAGGACCATGGAAGACATAAGAGCAAGAAGTGGAGCTGACATAGCTTCAGATCACCATCTAGTGGTGGATAAAATAAAACTGAAGCTAAACAAGTATTGGAAAACTAGAGCGGCAGTTTTACAACAGTTAAACACACCCCTTCTTCGAAGCAAAATGATGACAATTAATAACAGCCGGACAAGAGCAGAGAATACCAAGGAACAGGCCTAATACACTGAAGCCAACAAGCAAGCAATGAGAAGCATTAGGTCATATAAACGAAAATATGTTGAGGACCTAACAATGACGGCGAAAAAACTGCAAGAGAAGGAAACATAAGGCACTTATACGATACAACGAGGAAGTTAGCTGAGAAATTCAATTAAATAGAACGACCAGTCAAGAGCAAGGTTAGCAAACCAATTACTGAAGTAAATAAACAACAAAACAGGTGGGTAGAACACTTCGAAGAGCTGTTGAATAGACAAGCCCATCTGAACCCACCAGTCGTCGAAGCAGCAGCCACTGATTTTTCCATAAACAGCGACCCACCAATAGACGAAGAAATTAAAATGGCCATCTGGCAAATTAAGAGTGGCAATTAAGAAGAGCCAGACAACAAACCAGCTGAGGCACTGAAGGCAGATATAGAAGCAACTTCAAAGATACTCCGTATTCTCTTCAGAAAGATTTGGGTGGAAGAACAAGTACCAGCAGACTGGAAAGAATGGTACCTCATCAAGATACCAAAGAAAGGAGATTTCAGTAACTGCGAAAACCACAGAGGCATCACTCTACTTTCCATACCAGGAAGAGTTTTCAACAGAATGTTGTTTAATCTAATCAAAGGTCCAGTCGACGCCCAACTTCGAGATCAACAAGTCGGATTTCGTTAGGATTAATAATGTACCGACTAAATCGCGACACAATGGCTCATTGTCGAACTGTCAGTTGAACTACATTGTAAAATCGTTCGTGGAGGTCAGCTCACAGATTTATTAGCAGTAAATACCAGTGTTAGACAAGGCTGCTTACTCCCTTCTTTCTCTTCCTGCTGGTAGTTGACTGAATCATGAAGACCACAACATCTTTAGGCAATTTCGGAATACAGTGATCAACATTGGTGCAACTAGATGGCTTGGATTTCGCAGATGGTCTTGTTCTACTATTCCACATACAACATCAAATGAAAATGAAAACGGACAAGGTAGCAGCCTTGACACTAGTAGGCCTCAACATTCACAGTGGGATAAGCAAGTTCCCCCGATACAAAACAACGAACACTAACCCAATTACACTTGACGGAGAAATTCTGGAAGATGTAGAAACCTTTATATACTTGTGTAACATCATCAATAAACAAGGAGTATCTGATGCAGATGCAAAATTGCTTATTGGCAAGGCAAAGACAGCCTTCCTACAACTGTAAAACATCTGGAACACAAACCAACTGCCAGTCAACATTAAAGTCAAAATTTTCAATACAAATGTGAAAAAAATTATGTTGTATGGAGGTGAAACTTGCATGGAAAACCACGAAAAGCATCCTTCAGAAGATATAAGTAATTATAAACAAGTGTCGGCCCAAGATAATTAGGTTCTTTGACCGGATAACATCATCAACGATCTCTATGGCTGAAAACAAATCAACTTCCAACCGACAAAGAAATTAGGAAAAGATGCTGGAAGGTGGGGGAGTTAATGGGACACACATTGGGGAAATCCCCAAATAGTGTCACAACACAAGTACTAACTTGGTATCCTGAAAGCAAAAGAAATAGGGAAAGACCCAAGAAAACATTTCGTCGGAAATTGGAGACAGACATAGAAAATAAATAGCACATGGGAATAACTCGAAAGTGAAGTTCAGGACACAGTTGAATGAAGAATGCTGGTCAGCTGTCTATTCTCCAAATGGGGTAACAGGCATTGATCGACTGAATGATATCAAAATCAACTGATTAATATCTGTGTTAGTTGAAATATTATTGCAGAATAATGTAAAAGAATCATAGTTACAGAAAATGCGTTTGATAGTATTGTATTCTGTGAACAAGGACATTTTACCTTCCTTTTTAAAAAATGCTACTTTTTTCTTTGAATAAAATACTAGGAGCTATGATGTTGTTTAAAATGATATCGATGACTTTTCAATTTTCAAACTGCATAACTTAACTATGTAAAGATAATGGTGATCATAGGTTAAGTTAATCACTTTTAAAAAAATAAGGACTAACAGAATTAATTCTTGAAAATTATTATTATTATTACTCTTAATTACTTCTTGCTTTGAAATCGAATGATCAATTTGTTTTAATAGACTAATGTTATAATGACTATATGTTATATGAAATTAATTGAACTAGACTAATTTAAACATCTAAATACTAAATTATTAATACTTATTATAATTTTAAGTAGGAAGAATATCATTTGCAAGTACAGTTAATGCTGTCCATAACTGTCTTCCAACTTGTCCAATATACGATGGAGGTAGGAGAAATCCATATCGACCTTCATCGCATAATTCTATGGTATAGGCATATGGTATTTTCACCAGTTACATAATCATCAGTTGCACCTGCTGCTTCATCTAGAGAAGGAAAAGCAATGAATTAAATATGATTGGTAATTTTTGAAAGTTAAGTAAAAGCAACTAAATCAAAGCATAACATTAGTCCACAGTGTTAGTAACTGTTGGTATGAGTCAGTTTGTACAGACTACCTAGTTTAAATCCTCTTGCTAACTCTGAAACATTGTGTTACATTATTCAGAATCATTTACGGTAGTACCATTGTGTTCAGTCTTTTTCAGGATCTCCAGTTACACTATTCATTTGGATACAACTTGTTACTTCTTCACGAATTAAACTGTTAAGTATAGCGTGTATTTGTCTGGAACCTTAATTATATCTAAAAACTATTAATACTGGATTATGGTTGTGTTGGGTTCAATCGAATATATATTCTTAGTGAATATAATTCCTCTACATTCATTACCTTTATGTACATTTACGATTAATGGGAGGAAAGTATATTAAGAAGTCTATGCAACCAATTACATAAGAGTGTACTTGGAACCGAAATAATTTAACGCGTAATTAAAGTTTAGACAAGCGGCAGATTGGAAGCAGGTAGTTCAACCCTACTTTAGGCATAGTACAAATAAATGTGTATTGTGGAAATTGTCAAGTTTAAGCTATTCAGGACCTCAACAAAAATCACCACATCTTAATGACTAGACTTTGGAAATTAGAAGATAGCACATTAACTTTAAACACTGAAAGTACTGTATTTGACTATTATTGTAAACCCTGAAATTTAAATGAAGTGGCTTTCAGTTGACGAGTTCTATAAATAAACATATGAATGTTCTGAAATGTATCGCTAATCACAGCCAACATAATGCAAAACATGTTTAGAAACAATCATATCTTAAAAATCCGAATAGAATGTGAATTTTCTAATATGGATAGAAAAACTCATTACTAATTATGCAATAACAGGATATTATTAATCCTGACGACAGACTACTGCTGATTACAATGTAAGTAAAATGTACATATAGACAGAGATTATAATTAAATTCATGAATATACAGTCTATTTCACTTTTGAACTTTAAAACAGAGAAAACATCTTGGAATAGCAAGATGATGATCTACAAATCAATAATTGTAGTCAAGTGTTATGGAGAGTGCTGAATGTTAATTCAATATCACGAATTAATCTGAATTAGACAACGATTGTTCACCAGGAAGCACTGAACAGCTGTTTTGTCCTAGGATGAGGCTCTTAGACAGCACTAACCCACGACTTCATCAGGGGTCGAACCCAGTGCCCCATGACACCGTGGCAAATGCTTTACCATTAGGTCATTGAGTCGTTTCCCTACGGTTGATATTTCTGATCCAACCAATTCATGATATGATTATGCGACCTCATACATTACCATCAGCGGTAACTACCTCATACCCAACACGGTTGAACTACACTGGTCGTGGATGCGTGCCACTGAAGAGTCCTATAATAGTAAGAAACAGCTATCCAGTTCTTCTCGGTGATCAGTGGTTGCCTTATTCAGACCAGTTCGTCATACCGGATTATTGGTCAATAGTTATTAACCTACATAACAGTTCAGATGATGAACCAACTTGATAAACATAACCATGTCTATTTTGTATCATTTGTTTAACTTTTTTACCCATTGACATCTAAAATGATTGAAAAAAAACTATGTTCAATTAACAATGAAACCATAGTAGTATAAAGTTAAGTAATTTAGAATTAGTGAAAACAGAAATTCGAATTTCTGCAGAAAAACTTAAAGGTGAATAGCTAATCTCTCAAATCACTTAATAAGCTTGACAGTAAAAAAAACAGGATATTTGGAACTATCATGGACAATTAAAATCCGTTATCTTAATGAACATAAACAGTCGTGTTAAACTGATAACATTTATTGTTAGGTTGGATTGTGACTGACAAGTGGAATACAAAACATTTGTTTCGTACTGTTTTAGGCTCATCAGTTGGATTTACCTGCTTCCCAGTGGTGATGTTCACTCCAACGCTGGAATTTCATTTGTCTCGTGTCAAACGCCACCGCGTTCGAACAATATTTGTGATCTGTCGTTATATAGAGACGATCGGGTTAGAATGCACAAATAGTAACGAAGACTGACTAGTTCCGGTCTATGACAAATCAACGGGATGATCTAAATACATCCTAATTATATATAACATTTCAGTCAAGCCGTCCATCATCTTTAACCGGAAATTTACGTTGTTTTTTTTCTTAAATTTACAGGCAGAAATGCTTATTGGAAACATCTTTACGTCTATTAGATATGCAAAATGTGTATACTCTTTGTATTCCCCCCGCCCTCACCCTCACGTCTTATTTCATTATGATCTCAATGTTTACTCATTTGTACAATTAACTGTACTACAATTATTTCGATTCATTTGTTATTCATCCTATTGAGTTATGGTATAGGAACTTAACGTAGTACAGATTCACATTAGGCTGTATGTAGATGATTATAATTATCTGACTGATAGATAAGCATCCATTTATTCTCATTAAATTCCTATATACACATATATCCCATCCTTCCCCCCCCCTTACATCCATTTCACGAAAATAGTGTTGCGTAATTCGAAATTTATTAACTTACCAATTTTTGATAATAAGGTGGATAATTATATCGTGAAAAACCAAAAGGTGTTAGAATATACTGACCAAATGAATGTAAACTCAAGTATAAAATTATTTGCTTTTGTAATATGTTCAACTTTTTAATGATACTTTGTGTTTCCAATTCTGAGGCAGCTACACTTCCACGATATGTTTCACTGCATGAATGTGGTGATGCACCATTTCCAACTAAAAATTTATTCATAAACAAAGATATAAACAAATTGGAACACCTAAGGTAATATATAAGAACGAGTATTCCATTTCGATCAATCATTTTTATCATAATCCCAGTTAGTAACTAACAATGATTATGAGGCTAAATGGAATATGCTAATGTTTTTAGAACTTGTCTCTGGTAGATTATTATTTAAATATAAATTTACTGCATAGATACATAATAATTTGTTAACTATGGTATAATGTTTTGGATAACTGACAAGTTGTTAAGCAATTTTAAATGATTTGTAGTTGTGATTATGAGTTATGGAGACTGTTGAATTTGAATTTGATGCAACTGATTGATTTGAGATAGACAGTTTGTTAAAACTAGAAGCTTGTATGGAACAGATATCTCTAACCAGTATAGGACTTTTTCTCAATGATTACCCTCAAGCCTATTTGGGAATTGAACCGAGCAACTTTAGCCTTCGTAGATATCGCTCAACCATTAGGCTAATTCAATAGATTCACAGTATACTTGCATCACATCATTTGTCGTCGTCAGTTGGTGATTGTTCCACATACAACATAGTTGAACTCCACTCATTACGTTGTCTTATAAAAATTATCACTTAAAGTTAGTCATTGGAGACCTGATATTAATTGTAATCGCTCATTATATAAATTGTTGAGTTCAGAATTCACTCGTACTACAGTTTGAACATTCTCGATTAAATATATTTGAATACCACAGAAACATATCGGATAACCAAAGCCAAAGTTATTATTTGTTGATTCATTACTAATTATCTGGTTTTCTACAACAAGTGACCTGTTACTAAACAGACTGAGGAAATAAGGAGTTCGGAGTAAAACAATTTTACTACTTTAATTATTCAGGGTTTAAAATTACACTTTTACTGAAGTTTCCCGTATATACTGCTAGAATTAAAGTTGTGGATGACTGAATTTGTCATAGATTGGTGTTGGTTGGCTACCACTGAAAACCAGGGAGCACTGGATAGCTATCTTGTCCTAGTATGGGACTCCTCGGCAGTACGCACTATGGATTTCGCTCAAGGGGATTCAGGTTGGAGAATATTTAACTCTCTACACTACTAGACCGGCATCCTGTGGTGGAATTCCTACCTCCATCAATTTACGATATAGTACGACGATCATAGATTGTTATTGATGACAACAGCCTCACTCCCAACCAATCTGGACTACACCATTTATAACTTCTCACCAAAGCTCCAGAAACATCCTGAAGTTAATCACGTTCTAGGAAGAAACAGCTATCTAGTACTTCCTGGTTTTCAATGGTACCCAATAAAAATCAATCTGTGAAAAATTTAATCTACTATTACTAAATATCAGTCTCTGCAAACCACCTCAATTCTATTGACATTAAAGTTGAACGAAGAAAATTTAACAATAATTTACAATTTCTGTTATTCAGTATGCTGACATCCTATTGAAATGTAGTGATTTGAAGTAATTCGAATTCTAATTAATATACATTCTTGTTATGTATCGACTAAATGACAATAACTTGGGTAGCTAAAGCTCAAATAAAGCAATTCAATCTTTAAGTTCATTGAATTTCGGTTGAAACCCCTTACCTGTCACTGTACATGTAGATTTCATATGAACAGAAGTCATACATAAGTAATCTTTTTACTTGTCTAAACGTAAGATATTATGACGTCTTTTTCTAAATTCTAACCGATTACACAACCTTCTTCATTGGAACAGTGACGTATATGATGTTATGTGTGCTTGACAACATACATTAATCATCAGTGTAGAACAATCTAATTGAGTTCTAAACTACAAATGGTGACTTCATCATCTGTCTTATTAACAAAATGTAAAAACAAAAATGCTAACTAACAAAATACTAAAAGTGATAATTCAGACAATAAATACTAGTCAATTTGATTATAAAGTTAGTTAAGCTTTCGACAGGAAACTTAAAATCTATGGGTTTGATTCCTTGACGGAATCGAATGTATGGACTACTGATGAAAACCATAGTACAAAGAAACGAATGTCTAGTGCTCTCTGATCTACAGTAGTAATAAATAAATATCACTCTGTGACAAATACAAACAATTACATTAAAATATCATTGAAACAACCTACCACCCCATTTAAATGGGAAATTTCTATTTAAATCTGTTCCTATGCATACTTCACCTTCTGTTTGAGCTCGATTCTTACGCCATAAACGGTACTGTAATTGAAAAACAAGAGAGAAAAAAAAACATTTACAATATTATTTATGATTAATTTTCATGTATGCTACATCATGAAGTTATTCACAACATTATGAATATTCATTACGTGTATTGTATTCAACAGTTTTTGATCATAAACTATTCATTAAACAACTGTGTTACTGTATGAATGGAATACATAACCAATAAACAAACAAACAAACAAACAAACGATGTAACAAATTTATTGAATATTAAATAAGTTGACAATAATTTAAAATGAAATATTTACTACTTTTTAAAAGATTATCACTTTTAAACTTACAATTTGATATCACAAATCAGTCAAAGTTACATAATCATTGAAAACCAAGATCTTGGAATGAACAACTATCCTATTGTAGTATGGGATTTTTCAAGTAATAGACATTTACCTCATGTGTGGCTATCACTGTAAATACTTAACTATTAGACGACTAAACCGGCAGGATCCTGACTGTGATACAATTACATCACCTTATCCCTGAGTGACTACCTCACACCCAACATGGTTAAACTCCTCCGGTCACATCTTCTCACTAGAATTACAAGAATTACCACTTGAAGTTAATCGCTTGTGGTTTGATACTGATTACGATTGAATGTTTCGAAGATTGTTGAATTAGAATTTAATATCACGAATTAATCTGATTTGAAGTTCTATACCAGGACAAAACGGATGTCCAATGTTTCTTTGTTGTTTTACTCAAATCTATTCTTAATGTGAAATTTAAAATTTAACAATCTTCACAACACCAAATTATAAATTCTAGAATTATTTTAAAATTCAATTTAATAAGATAACAGAATAATAAGTGGAATTTAGGCGAAGTGGTTTTGGTAATGACTGACTGTAATTTATTGTCAATGTTCATCACAGATTGATTTTATAGCAATGGAAAGAGATTTTGTTCTTAGTAATGCACATTCACAAGGAAGTAAATTTCGAATTAATCAATTTCAGAACTTCTATCGAACCTGAGATAGCTTTTAATTGTAACATTCAGTCCCTCTATGATAGAGTGGAACAATCAAGAAATGACATTGTCGATAACTGTTGTACTTCTTGTTTATTTGAACTCCATCAGTAACGACTTTTATTGTAATTTCTATAGACTCTTGAAGCAGGTTACTGGTAACCATTTATTATAAACAAGCTGAGGTGGAGACTAGTATTTTATCTGTTGTGTGTATTCCTACCGTTAGACATATAAATGTCCTGTTTTCGTTTCTTAGGTGGACACTATTGAGAAGTACTGTACTGGAACGAAACATTTGTTTTAATGACCCCTGGTGTTTTAGTGGTACTAAACTAAGATCAATCTATATCTAATATAAACAACAAATAAGTTGAATTGTTTGATATTAAGTGACAACTGGTTAAATATCATCCTAAAGGTTTCAGTATAACAAGATTTATCATAAAATAGGTTATTGTAATGATCTGAAAATATCTACATTGTCACCTACTATTAAGTAGGTGATAGATGATTATTCCATTGAAAGTATAATGACTGATTAATCTCAATTTCTCGAAAAATAAAACAATTATTGTTTGCATCTCTGTGTATATTTCTAAGAAATGGAGAGTAAAATATCAATTTACATGAAGTAATTAGTAATTGACGGCCTGTTTAAAATATTGGGCTACTACTATTTACCAAAATCTCAACAGGTTCCTTTACGTCTTCTGTTTTGTTTTAATTGCCCAATAATGTCCTGAAATTGGGTTGTGTACACTCGTGCTTTTATAAAAACTTCACGACCTATCATGAGTCACTTAATTAGATCTAAACAAAAACATCATGGTGGCTAACAATATATATGGATAATGAAACCTAAATTACAGGGTTAAGGAACATTGCTGTTCTGTAAATAAAAGATATCGCAGCATGGAAGCGTACCGGAATGAAATGTGATCAACAAATCATTGGTTATTCCGTGAATCGAGAACTACCTAAAACCTATGTTGTCTCAAAGGTATATAACTAATCCATATTTATTATGTGGACTTTATTGACGTATCTTTGTTCTATTCAATCCAATGAAAGTGTGGGTTTACAGAGATAGATATGTTCACTTCTCCAATAAACAATTTTCATTTGATTCTATTGATGATCATTACATACACTTAAAAAATGTTGCTATGCAAAACACTGTACCTAATTATGATTCTGAAAAAAGTTGTAAATGGTCAACCGGTCATTTACGTCGACATCTTCTAGCTAAATGTGGTTATGAAAAGACGTGTACACAGTAAAAGAGTAACTTGTTGAGACACTGTATGCTGAAAATCGACAAGAAATCATACACTTTATTTTTGTGCTAGTTAACACTTATTAATTAAGAAGACTTGCTGATAATTATGATGAAATTATTGATTTTTGTTGAATACACATTAACATTATTTAGTTTCCTGGACTGTATTAGTATTGATTAGTGACTATTGCCATGCATGTCTAGTTTCTGAGTGATACTTTAAATGTTATAAATCAAATTGCAATTTGGTTACAAGTCTAAGTAATTTATTGATAAGTATAAGATATTTTGACGTTGTTATGTGATGGAAAGTCAATAGCAGACAGAAACAAAGAGTCTTCACATTCTTGAAGGAATCATTGCTCTATGTAGGATTCGAATCCAGTTCACATAGTTTCACAGTCTGAGAGGTGAATTGTTTCTAGTTTTGCAAATTGTTTGTTATAATAAAATATATTTGGTATAGAAAAGATGATACATTTAGTTGAACTGAAACTTTAATTATGACATGAATATAAAAATTCATGATCGCCTATATATATTGGAAAGTGACTGAATTAAAAATGTAAACCTTCAAAAGTTAGCTCAATTGTCTGACCGTTAAGTGTTCTCTGTCAAGCTTGAGTAAAGTGGACTTTACTCCATATGGAATTATGGACACACACAACTGGGGAATCGTATAATAGGACAAAACACCTGTCCATTCCCAATTCCTGGGTTTTAGTGGTTGTCTAACCTGAATCGATTCATGATGTCAAATTCAAATTCAGCGATATTCGCATTACCCTAGTGTGGTCCTTCTTAAGTGTTGTTTACATAGTATTTGATATAATCAGTTTAAATAAGAATGTTAATGGTTGATGGAAGCACTCTATTTTGGTTAATGACAAATATGAAATGTTGGATGTTTATTCAATGGTTTACTGAAGTAATCACTGCTGTTGGAAAGGTCAATGTTAAACAGTGAGTAACATCATAGATTTGCGCCAGCGAGATATACTGAGATACCTAATCGACCCATACGAGTGTGCGGTGATTCTGTCTAATTCTGTTTTTCACTTAGATGTGAATCAACAACATACGATTCTTGAATAGCTACATGATACACTGAACATAAATGACCTAAAAACTTACTTTTGACCGCGTATATTCATATCCATCTGGATTAACTACCGGAACTATGAAGAACTGAAAATGTTTTAAAAGCGCTTGTCCTGATGGCCGCATAAGCTAAAAGTAAATAAACAAAATATATTGTTGCATAATCAAACTATATAATTTGTGCCTACTAAACATTGAATTCAAGTAGTATATTCGAAGACCTACTAAAAAGATGTGGTCAGTGGAAGTCAATCATATCTGGTGTGAGAAAGTTGCTCACCATTAACGTTGGATAATATCTCACAACATAGTGAATTGACAAAGTTATAAAATCTAAACCAGTGGATACAGATTAAGTGATCTAAAGGTTATGATATTGACTTGAACAGATTTGTAGTGACTAGCAGTGGAATTTCAGATAACCATCTCATCATTTCTACGTTACATAAGCTGAATCTATCTGTATGTCAATGCTGACGAGGAATGGTCAAAATTTATTCCCATTCGTCAACAACATAGTACATACATCAGATTCGTTGAAGAAGTTAGTAGCCAAGTTAAGCATGAGTTCAGTGTACATTTATTTGACATTCAAATCGAAAGATACCAGGCTTTTGTTGTACTGCAAACGTCGATACTAGAACATAGATATATCCAGCTAATAAGTACCGAAGAAAACAGGATGTATTTTAAGATTCTGTTACTAGCCATAATCTATTTATTTTGAGGAAACAGCAGATCATTTTACAAAGTATTATAAACATTTTTAGTTTTCATTATTTCTATAACAGATTTATAACTATCTACATTAGTAACCAAAGTGAGTACATACACCTAAATTGTTTCTAAAAAATTAAATCAATACAACAGCTTCTTCTATTCTTCAAGATTCAACATAAACACAGTTGAATGAAGTTTAAGTTCATATTGATTAATTATACAAATGATTTAATTTGTTTATGATAAATCAAGCTAATCAAGATGAATGATTAACATCTTCGACTGTTATCCTGAAGATCATTACTTATATTTTGAGTAGATTTACACAAGGCATTTTATTTGGATTATGTGTATATTTCTCTAACCCTAATCTCCTATCTGACCTGTTAGCTATTATTGAGTTATTTTTCATTCATATGCTATGAATAATTAATTGAGTATACTTTAATCTAGTTCTTTATCAATGCTACTCTTGAACTATATTGATGTTACTTTCTTAATTGGTCAGCTATTTAATCAGGTTTTGCAAGTATATAAATAAATGTTTGAAATTTATTATATGGACTCTAGTTTTTAGCTTATTTATCTTAAGTTCTATCCAGCTTAAGACTAGTAAGATTAGAGGAAATTTATGAACATCTATCAGGCAGTCTTCTTGTTCTTAGTAACTGTATTAGTTTTAGCTAAATCTTACCAATCATTTGTGTAAACGTTATCTGGATTGGTTGGAGTTCATGACATGTCAATTCAGTAATCGAAATTTGATATACAATTTTAATTGAGTTTTAATAATGTATTTCATCTGTAATCTGAAAGTATTTACATCTTCTTGTTGATTTGTTATGGATTGAAGATGATCAGTTTCGAATGCCATATATGCATCCAGAAAGGATTGCCTTAATACAGCTGTGGCTATGTACACATTTTCTGTTTAGACTCAATAGTCCAGTAGTGAACTTAGCGGCGATTGACCCACAGTAAACTGAGTTCAAGTCTCTGTCTGAATATCAACACTGGGATGAAAGTACATTTAGCAGATGAATCCCATGTATAATAGAACGTTCGTTCTTGATTTCATTTGCTAACCGAAATCATTATCTTATCCAACCAAACTATATTACTTAAGTTATTTAAAGTGATATTGAAATTCACCGCTCATTCTATAACAGGATCTTAAATTTGCTTTTCAAGTGCTTATCGTTAACACATCAGTGTATTATGCCCATTTTGACATACAAGATGAAGAATACAATCATGATAACATTCAAGTATTCCAATCAAATTTCCAGAGTTCGTTAGGTATAAGTATGACTAAAAGTGTTGAATACATCAATATTAACAAAAGTTCAATACGTTATAGATAATTTCAATTAGTTTGGTTTAGTTACACTGTATTATTACCTTGTTTATTATACTCAACGCTGTTGCTGGAGCAATCCATTCTCTTGCATGTATACCGGCATCAATCCAAATCATTGGTTTTGTAGAATCTGTTGATATCTTAGAAGAAATATTATGCAAATTAGTTTGCTAATTTAATTCAATGATGGTCGTATAATTGGTAAGTATCCATTCAATGTCTTACGACTTCTAATTACGTTGTAAATAGGCATCTTATTTTGTTCGATGGAGTGATTTTTGCATCATTCTAGTAGTTTTATCATGAATATCAGAAGTTGCATGAATAATCCAGCTAGTAACTACTACATCAAATCAGTATGCCCACCTATCCATCATTACTGAATATTAATTTGATATCACGAATTGGTTTGAAATAGACATCCATTGATCACCAGGAGGTACTGGACAACTGTTTCGTCCTAATATGCGACTCATCAGAATTACGCATCTACGAACCCATCAGGGATAGAACGGTTGTCTAGTTCAGTTCAGTTCATGAAATCAACTTAACATCCAACAATCTACAAAACGCTCAATTATAACGCTGAATGAATTCACTCAAAAATCTCTTACTATTCTTCATTGTAATTCATTAAATCAATGTTGAGATTAATTTGATAATTCTGAAACTTATTAAATTTAAGTGAATTTGATGCACATTAAGTAAGACAAGTAATGAATTTTCGTAGAATATTGATACCATGACACTAAATTGGTAAACACGAATAATTTCTTTATAATATAAGATCAATATCAGACACAAACCCTCAAGGACTCAAGCATTCAATGTGCGATTGTATACTATTATTATTATTATTATCTGTAGTAGTAGTAGTACTAGTAGAAGTAGTAGTAGTAGAATTAGTATTAGTAGTAGTGCTAGTAGAAGAAGCAGCAGCAGTAGTAGTATCAGTAATAGTAGTAGGAATGTTGTGTATCAATAGGATTACAACATGTGATTGACTCATTTGATTGAAATTTATTTTTCAAGCTTATCTTTAAACTTCAAGTCAATTTCTTGTTTCTATATCTTGCCAAGCTTATTGTTATGACAGATACTCACACATTTATAGTTAGAGATGAAAGAGAATATGACAACTGTTCCCATTTTGAACCTGTAACTTGAGATATACTGTAATCTGTTATTATTTATTAAAAAATTTCCAAAAATAGCAATATACCAGATAACATTCTAGAACAGTTTGAGTTGTTTCTCATACAAAAAAATGTTTTATTAATTTGTGTCGATGAATTTTACCTACACTTACTTTTACGCCTTTCATCGGTCGACCTTCAGCTGTAAATCCGAAATTTTCTACAGTCAAGTGTGAATGCATTTGACTTAACTGATCCAAATATTGAATTATCTGTTGAATCCCAAAAAATAAAAAATATCAATTCATCAATTACGTTCATCACTTGTAAATCATACAACTTAATAAATTTTTACTTGTTCAATTCAAAATTTACTACTGATAATCAAAGAGTAGTAGTTATAACAAAATAAAAATACAATTACGACTAACAAATAACTGTTTCAAATGAGATAGTTTATATAGATTGGTATTAAGTTTAGTTGATTGAATTTGTCATAGATTGATGTTGGTAGAGTATCACTTCAAACATGGAGGCACTGAATAGTTTTTTTACTCCAGTATCGAACTCCTCAGATGGTCGCTCCTTAGATACCAAATCACAAGCTTCTAGTTATCAAACGCCTATCTCCCTGCACCACCGAGCCAACATTTAGTACTAGAATTCTCATTTCCATCGATTTGTGATATTGCACGATGATTATTCATTGTCATTGGTGATAACTGTCTAGTGAGAAGTCGTTACTGATGGAGTGAGACAGTTATCACCAATGACAATCGATAATCGTCGCGTAATATCACAAATCAATGGAAGTATAAATTCTACCATTAAATTCTGGCTCAGTGGTGCAGAGAGTTAGGCATTCAGTAATTAGAAGGCTGTGGAGCGGAATCTAAAGTGAGCTTTGATGAAGAGTACCATGCTAGGACGAAACAGCTATCCACTGCTCCCTTATTTTTAATCAAATAACTACCTGATATACGCTCCGTCAACTAGATATTAAAAACAGAAAAATCTCATTCCTATTGAATAACGTATATCAATCAGTCATTTCGTAAATATGCTTGAAACATCTAATAAAGGTATACAATGTAAAGTATACACTGAAGTATACTTCCTTTTTGTCTAGAATACAGTAATAAGGAATTGTGAACGTGGTAATTACATGGCAGCACAAACTTTCTCAATTGATCGTTTTACAACTACCTGTTAACATCTTAGTTGACACTAATACAAACTTTACAAAATGCATATCTTAAACAATATACATTATGGCTAAGATTAGTTGTTAAGGTAGTTATTTGAAATTTCAGCTAAAATTACGCTTTCCATGTTGGAAATGTGATGTTAAATCAGGTACTAGGGTCAGAAATAGTCTTTGTAGTAAGAATAAGAGTGATTTAACCCAAAATCTCAGTTTTAACTAGAATCCCTAAATTGTACTATTAGCATTAATCTATTCTATAAATAACGTTTGTAACCATCAGCTTCAATCATATTCTATAAATTAAGTTCAATACTACTGTTATAACGGGTTAAAATATGATGTAAATTAGAGCAGAACGTTAAACAAAGTTGAGCATTGTAGCACAAGAAACATTGAATAGTGTTGCAAAGACAAGAGTTTTTCAGGGCTTTAAATACTGTTTTCTATAAACTGATATGAATTGGTACCGAACTTTCAGCTTACTGAGTTAAAACTATTCCTAATTAAGGTAATAACCCATGACATAGCACTTACGAACAGTGTATTTGTACACTGGGATTAGATGATTGCATGATTCATGAAATAGGGCTGATTATACTATGCCCTCTCTATTTAAGACCTTCAGTAAAACGAAATTTATTATGAGAACTCCATATATAGATATACAATTTATGGTTAGAATTATTGTGGTGTACATCCAACTTTTGTGGTTAGTTTTCACTCCAAAATGTAGTAGAAATGACCTGACAGCCTTACAGTTACATAGATGAACTTTGACATGGCTGTTTCAGTGGCTTAACGGCTGTAGCATCACTGTGAACTTACTATACACTTATTTATCGCGGAAAATATTTGTTTCCTGGTAAACTATTCAATCATAAATACTGTCTTCATATTGGCTTGAAGTGGTTATTTTATACTGTATTATAGCCTCCCTTTCTACGTTAACATTACAAAAATTACCATTAGTTACCTCATTAAATGATTTGTAATAAGGTTTTTGTCGTCCTGTTCTTAAATAACTTGACATTCTTCGTAAATGATTCTCACGTTTTTCATCAAGTATTGCTCTGAAATGTAAGTTATTCATTTGGCGCACAACTTAATAAGTTATTGTAATTGAGTGTTGTGGAGATCGCTGAATTGGTCTAAATCAGACAACAATTGACCATTCAAAAGCACTGAACAGCTGTTTTGTCTGAGTTAAAAATATCAACCGTTCAATGGTTATGAGTTCAGCTTCTTATGGGGTAGTGAATACACATTGCTAATGAGTCCTGTCCATGGACGCCATAGCTACCCAGTATTTCCAGGTGATCGATGGTTGTCTAATTCAGGTCAATTCGTGATATCAAGTTGAGCAAGTTATATTTAAAAGTACTTTTATTGACGTCCTTACTTACAGATGCCACCTTGATATGGTTATTAAGTGTCTTTGAAACCTTTTTTTTTAAGTTTTATTTTCCTTAGTAGGTAGATTGAATAGGGATTAGACTTGTGTACGTCAGGCGTAAAGTGTAAGTGTGAAGTCATACTTAACTGGAAGGTAACAACAGTAACAGTTTTCTGCAGGATAACTAACATCTATATTGATGCATTCATACTAAAATAGAAGAAAGGGGTTAAGATCAAAAATTATATATTTCACTTTGTTCCACAGATTCATGTTATCGGAAATGAGGGCTGGTTTCAAATAGTTGTGTGTTGAACTCTGAGGTGGATACTCTTAGACCAATAACATTATTATTTACGTTCTTCATGAAGTGAAAATTACCACTCTTATCTGTAACAACTTTCAAGCTAATCATAATCACAATCAAATTCCATTAGACTTCTCAATATTTCCGCTATCTTAATTCTTTGTGATTATCCTATTCTGTAAGTTCCGTTTAAGTCTTTTAGAAATGATCGTCCAGAAATGTACGACAGTTTCTACTCATGATACTAAACTTCGAAATAATCATTACAGGAAGTTTTTTAATCAGTGAAATTAGTTCTTTTTTCAAGAAAGATAATGATAATGATTACGTAATAGAGACAACATTAGATATTACCAACTCACTTTTGTAAATTATTAATGGTTATTTCAAAAGAGATATTTAAACTTTTTAAGTAGTTAGTAAGATTTTGAAATCCTGCAGGTGACACTGATATGTACATTGAGGTATTTTGATGTCTTGGAAGCATCCATATATCATAATGCTCCTATATGAAGTAATATAATAATTGAATTATATCTAAGTACAAAATATATAATTAAAGTGTGTTTATGTGTTTTGAAAATCCCGTGATTACGTAATCCTACTGTTGATATGAATTCATAATTGAGTAGTTGTCTCTGTTATGTTCGTCTAGTAGTTTCTTGGTACAGATTATCAACTTGCAATGCTACCATTTGTCTAAATGAATCGATAATGTAAACGCTTTGTTTTAATGTTAAGTCATTTTGAGGTGTTAGCTGGCATGAAATCGCTACCACAGTTTAATATTAATGTTACCAAATATTTAGGCATATATAATTATTCATAAATTAAATGAATCCTAGCTGTAATTCCTAGACTCATAACATTGTGTTGTCAAAAAGTGAATCAATTTAACCTCTACTTATTTCTGATTAACATGATTACGTTCGATATGATTGCAGTGATATAAATATTTACTTATATTGCATGTTTTTTGAGCAGTAGAGACTAATGTCGTGTTTATCTAGGGCATTATGCTAATCGAATTTTAATGATGGAATTGTAATGTAGTCATAAGTATGAATATATTGACACAACGTAAACTAATTGATGTTTGAAAGCATGATGTTATGTATCATACTATTTAGCAATTAGCATCATGGCATACCTGTTTTCATGAAAAAATTGACGATTTATTCAGGAACTAAACCCTAATCCTAAAACCCTACTTCAAAACCAGGAACAAGTGCATATAACAACGATGATAGGTTTTATTTAACTATGTGAATAGGTTATAATATCGTAAGCTATGCTTTAGAGAGTCACTGGGACCTGGATTCATAATATACTTTAACCAAACTAACCTAAACGGATCTTCGATCACCCCTTCAAATAAATTCTTGGTCGGACATTCTTATTTTAAGGTGACAAATATACATATGATAATTATTGTCAAACACAGATCCTGGAGCAGGATTCCTCAGATGTACTCACCATTGATTACACTAGGGAATTTCCGTAAAACAACCCCAATTTAGTTATAATCATCAACGCCCTAATGGCTTATTTTAGGATGTCCATAAAGTTCTTGTGGGTAGTCATAAGTAGTGAAGTTCAAACTTGTCTTAAGTCAGACAGTTATCACTAATGGCAACTGAAGATCGTTGCGCGATATTACAAACTGATATAAATGAAGAATCTAAAACTAGACAAATAGCGTTCGATAAGCGAAAGGCCGTGGGTTGTTTTACCTGGAGAAATCAAAAGTACGCATTGCTAAAGAACTCCATACAAGGATAAAACAGTTGTCCGATGCTGCTTTGTTTCCAACGATTCCCAACCAACATTAAATTGTGACAAAAACACAAACAACTAAACTCTATACCCATCCACATAAACTCTTCCTATTTCTGACACTGATCCTACATTTCTACTGTTTACTTAAAATAAAAATCAAATTATCAGAATTTAATTTGGATTATGACTGGCAATCGAAATCTAGGACGCTCGTCTTGTTCAATTTGGGACTCGTCGGCTGGATATACCTGCATCCGAATGCTGTCGTCTACACTGAGATTGGAACTCAGTTCTCTTTGAGCCAAACGCCACAGCGTTCACCACTAGGCTACTGTGTCCGCGCAGTCACACTTGTGCAGCCGGTACATATATAATAGGACAAAGCGCGCGTCCTGGATTCCCACTGCCAGTCACAATCCAACTTAAATATTACTTATGTACCATCTCTATATCTAGGTAATTCGCTCAGAAACCACATATGGCAACAGAGGCTGACTAGTTTCAGTTCCTTTACAAATCAATGGGAAGATACAAGCTTACTTTAAATACATATTATCAATGTAATAAATTCAATATGAAACTTACCGGCTCTTCAATACTAAAACTGTTGATCGTATTAATTACTTTACGATCTGAAATTTGCATACGTAACACTTTGAAACTGTCAATGTACACAAAGAAAAATATAAGCATAAGAAAGTAGTATATTTTCTGTAAACACTGAAATATTACTACTTGTATTATGAATACTTTATAGAATAATTGAAACCTAAGTTATCCCTCAGTGTATTGTAACCAGTATAATCAGTCATCTTTTTAAATTTATTTAGTGCACTAGTAAGTACTTTAGTGCTTCTTATTCGACGTATCGAATTGTATAACACTAATATATGTATACCAGATAGTTATGGATAACTTCAGTTTCTTGAAAAAGAAGTCTTTATTAGGAAAATAAGTTGTAACTTACAGGATTTACCTGGATACACATACTCAAACGATAGGGAAAACGTTGATGATGACCACAACTGAAATGTGATTTTACATCATATTAGGATTAAACAAGCCACGAGAAGTTTCACATTTAAAAGGTATTATCCTACAGCTAATCAGAGGAATAGGTTTATTCAGTTACTTGAATTGTTGAGGTGTTAGTTTTTGTCACAGATCAGTTCAAACCTGATAGGAGTAACATTGTTGCTACAAACGACATTGACTCATCACTATATGACAAACTGGTAGGAATGGAAATTCTATAACTGGATGGCGGCTACTTGATGAAGATAGTTAATCTATCACCTGAAAGCCCTGGGTTTAATTCACTAGCTGAATTGTTGGCGCTTACTGCTAAGAAGTTTCTGCTAAGGTTTCGCGAGTTTATGGTGACACCGAGATAACCGCTAACGAACGTAAGACCAGTGACACAGTAACAGGAAGCTAAGCTATTGCGCAGCGCCCCAGCTAACTAGAGTAAGAAGTCCAAAGACAGCAGGAAGCGTTTATTCCACAGGCAGCCTGTCAGACGACATCATCACACACAACTCATGCGCATATATACAAAAATAGAGAGCGTCCTTGGAATGTTACAAATAGCGTACTAAAATAAACGACGAACCAATAGGATTTAGCGTCTTACCAAGTGGGAAACACGAACTGAAGGTGAGAAGGGGAATTTTTGGCGCGAAAACAGGAAATTCAAATTTACACAATAAAATCACAAAAATAACCGGTTTGCCAAGTGAGTTTTGGGGATCTAACATCCGCAACACCTCCCCTTTTTAATAACGGACGTTCCTTGGGTTTACTTGTAGTTTGACTGTCTGGCGTCGTTGTCGGAGTGACTGTCTCCTGGAACGTATGTTGACCGGCTTCTGTTCTGTTTTCTCCACTTGCGATGGGGGTAGGTTGAAAGTATCTAAAAGGACTTCAAGTGGCAGATTTCGGGTCGATGTGGGACAATCTGCTGCTGCTCGCTTGCGAAGTTGATTGCGATGTCTAGTCCACCTCTCCCCTTTTACATCTACTTCGTACATGACTTGGCCACGTCTCTGAACTACCCGAGCCTCCATCCAGGGACTGTGGTTGGGTCTGTAATCGCGAGCATACACCGGACACCCAACCTCATATGCTGGCAACTTTTCGATCACTTTGCGCGTGGCTCTGGTTGGCAACATAAGCTTGTGTATTGTCTTCAGTTTTCTACCCATGAGGGCTTCTGCTGGAGACTTTTTCTCTGGTAGTGCATCGTTCGGAGTCGTTCGATAAACAAATAAGAAGTTTTGTAATGACTTCATAGATGTCTCCTCCCCTTTTGACTTGAGTAGTGCCCTCTTGAAAGTATCTACAAATCTCTCCGCCTGGCCATTTGACTGCGGATGATAAGGTGGAGAGCGGTAGTGGATGATGCCAAGCCGTCGGCAGAATTCTTGAAATTGACTTGAAGTAAACTGCGACCCGTTGTCTGAAACGATCATATCCGGCAGGCCATTTCTGGAGAAAATCTCTGAAAGGATCTGCAGTGTCTTTGTGGTGGACGGTGGCACCACCGGGAAAATCTCCGGCCATTTCGAGAAAGCATCTACGACGACCAAGTAGGTAGCTCCGTTGACTGGTCCAGCAAAGTCTATATGTATTCGCGACCATGCGTTTTCAGGCTGTGGCCAGGCGATCGGTGGCGCTTTAGCGTTGAATTTCGCTGCCTGCTGACACTGCGTGCACCTGCGTACCAAGTCGATAATGTGCTGGTCCATCAGTGGCCAGTATGCATAACTGCGGGCTATAGACTTCATTCGCCGTGTCCCAGGATGACCAGAATGAAACTGTTGAAGCATCCTTGGTTGTAGTGACTTTGGCACGACTACTCTTTCTCCGAACATAAGGCAATCATCCACGACGCATAAGGAATCGCGACGTTGGTAAAGTTGCTTCATGTCACCCTCGAAAGCGATGCGTGGCCACCCTTGCGTGACATATTTCATAGCCCTTCTGATCATTGCATCGTTTCTGGAGGCTATTTGAATATCTGACACCGATACTGGTAAAGCGCGGACAGCATTCGTTAGGTAGGATGCTTCGTAGTCTTCCGTTGATAGCGAGGCAATAATTGTGTCGTCGTCCACCGTAGCGTGCTCGCTGATTAATTTTGATTAGGCGTCTGCTTGACCAAACTCTTGAGTGTGCCGGTACTGGATATCAAAATCATAACCCAATAAGATAAGAGCCCATCGTTGTAGGCGATTTGCTGAATGGGCTGGGATACCGGACTTTGAACCAAAAATTGTAAGTAAGGGCTTGTGGTCTGTCAGCAGCGTGAATCTCCGCCCGTATAAAAATTTATGGAAACGGCGTACGGCAAAGACGAGAGCAAGTGTTTTTTTCTCTATCTGGCTATATTTTCTCTCTGCCGGTGTCAGTGTACGAGACGCATGCATGATAGCTTTTTCTGAAGAGTCAGGAAATTGATGCGAGATAACGGCACCAAGACCAGAAGATGAAGCATCTGCAGCCACAATGATTGGCATGGACGGATCATAGTGAGTCAATAACAGTCTAGAGCTAATAATTGACTTGAGTTTGTTAAAAGCTGCTTCGCAATCTGGCGTCCAATTCCAAGTGACATTCTTATGTAACAGGTGGTTAAGAGGAGACCGGATGACGTGCATTGATGGCACGAAGGCTGAATAATAGCTTACTAGTCCCAGAAAGGATCGTAGCGCAAAAACATTGGTGGGAGCTGGCATCAGTTGAATAGCTCGAATATTCTCAGGATCCGGTCGGCGACCTTTAGCGTCGAAAATAAATCCCAAATACTTCACTGACTCTAAGAAAAATTGGCATTTTTCTGGACGTAATCGGAATCCATTCTCACTGATACGCTGTAGAACATTAGTTGTACGCTCACGTAGCTCTTCTGGTGAAGTAGCAACAATTAAGATGTCGTCGAGATAAGTAGCAACGCCCGCAACGCCTGCTAAGATAGTATCCATTAGTTGCTGAAAAATGGAGGGGGCTGTCTTGACCTCAAATGGCAAGCGGTTGTATTGAAACATACCACGGTGAGTATTAATTGTCAGTAGCTCTCTGGATTTCTCAGCAACTTCTACTTGTAAGTAAGCGTCAGCGAGATCCAGTTTCGTGAGAAATTTGCCGCCGTTTAGCATAGTAAATAAGTCTGCCAGAACTGGTAGTGGATAATGATGTTGTTCAAGGGCCGCGTTAAGGCCTGTGGAAAAGTCTGCACATATGCGTATTGAGCCGTTCGGTTTCTTGATAACCACGATCGGAGCTGCCCAAGCAGAATAAGAAACAGGCGTAATGACTCCTTGTTGCTGTAGACGGTTGAGCTCTTCATCGACTTTGGGTAATGCTGCATAAGGCACTGGTCGCTTAGGACGAAAAACAGGCATAGCACCTTTCTGTATACGGAGGGTCGCCTTCATTGAGGTGCAACAACCCAATCCCGGTTGGAAAATAGTCGGGAACTCTGCTAAGATTTTCGCCGTATAGTTCTCTGGCTCTGGGGTTTGTCGTACCAGCCGACACACAGTGTTTAACGGAACATCAGCTAACTGCAGCTGGTCAAACCAATCTAATCCAAGCAAATTCAGATCAGTTGTTGTAACATAACATACCCCAGTGAACGACATGTCCCGAAACGATACAACACACGTCAACTGTCCCAACATGCGTAAATAGTTGCCGCATGCTGTGCGTGCCTTCTGCGTAGTAGGCTCAATGCGTGGTCTACCCATTCGAATCCAGGCTTTCTTGGAAATAATCGTAATGTCTGACGCAGTATCTACTTGTAATCTAAATGGATACGCATTAATGTTAAGAGTAAGAAACTTTCTCTCACCTGGAGTGGAGGCTTGACAGGACGCCAGCAAACTCAGAGAATTTGTGCTTGGTTGAGAAAATGGCTTTTTGTTATTTCTGGACCGACGTGGAGGTTGCTGTAGCTTCTGGCGTTTACAATACCCGTCTTTGTGACCGACAGATTTACAGTTTCTGCAACGATGGTGCTTGTATGGGCAGAATCTTATAAAATGCCATGCGCCACAATGCCAGCAGGCTGAAGGAGGTCTAGTTTTTGAAGAGAGAGCTGAGCTGGAATGAGATGAGCTAGATGCAGCCATAGATGTGGCATTGCCTGATGACTGACGTACTGCATGGACTTCAGAGTTGTCTTTACCGCCAGATTGGATCATAGTTGTGTCACGTTGGATGTTGATCAGGCGCTGATATTCGTTAGCAATATCATTCAGCGTTAGCTTCGGATCTTGGTCAAGTCTACATAAAAGCCGCGTTCTGATGTCGCTAAACTTCTGCGATTGCAAACTGCAGATGAGAATGAGTGCTTTAAACTGGTCTTCTGTGAGAGACTTGAGACGGAAACGTTCGCATTCACGGTTGACAATACCGACGTGAGTGAGAAAATCACTGTCTTCATTCATAACTAGTTTAAGACATCGGTATCGTATATTAAATAGAGAGGAGTTATCACCAAACTGTTGGCTTAATGATTGAACGGTGTCAGCAAATGATCGGTCACGTGGGTTCTGTGGCAGGATCAAATTGCAATATTTATCTAACTCACTTGGACCCAATTTTCGAAGTAGCAGGCGAACCTTCCAAGCATCATCTTGCGTTGCGAAATCAAATTTAAATAGATCTTCGTAACGACGGAACCACATATCAAAAGTGATATTAGAATCAGGATCGTAGTGGAACTCAGCAATACTATTAGCAACGCCGTCAATAGATGGTGCAATAGTAGTGGTAGATGTGCTAGGCGAGCAGGTAGATGCAATTTTCGTTTCTGCAAGCATTTGAATCAATTTAAACTGCTGCTCCATTAATAATTCCATTTTTGACGGATCCATGTCAGCACCAGCCTCGTCGCCACTGCTAAGGTTTCGCGAGTTTATGGTGACACCGAGATAACCGCTAACGAACGTAAGACCAGTGACACAGTAACAGGAAGCTAAGCTATTGCGCAGCGCCCCAGCTAACTAGAGTAAGAAGTCCAAAGACAGCAGGAAGCGTTTATTCCACAGGCAGCCTGTCAGACGACATCATCACACACAACTCATGCGCATATATACAAAAATAGAGAGCGTCCTTGGAATGTTACAAATAGCGTACTAAAATAAACGACGAACCAATAGGATTTAGCGTCTTACCAAGTGGGAAACACGAACTGAAGGTGAGAAGGGGAATTTTTGGCGCGAAAACAGGAAATTCAAATTTACACAATAAAATCACAAAAATAACCGGTTTGCCAAGTGAGTTTTGGGGATCTAACATCCCCAACAGTTTCATAAACACGAAACAACTGTCCAGTACTCCTTGGTTTTTAGTGGTACCCAATTAACATCAATCTGTTAGGAATACAAAAAACTAAACTCAATACTTATCTCCACACAGTTACTTCAATTTAATTACCATAAATTTTTGTTTAGTATGATTGAGCTCTTTCTCAAATTGCTACACAGAAGTACGGAACTTTGATTGGTAAATGAAAAATGGTGATGTAATATGACTGAATAACAACCTCCAATCAGTTAGTAATATTAAACCGGAATCCCAAAGTGAACTGAGATTATAAGACCACCAACCAGACGAAAAGAGTCTTTTTATTCAATAAAGTAACGCACATATACCTAAAATAACATGATTAATCTGACATAGTTTTGTAAAAGTTAGTTTTGAATTATTGTTTATATTCATCCTAGATTGATTTCGATTAGGTAGGATTGTAAAAAAGGAACCACTTGACAGATATTTCTTCCCAGTATGTTATGCCATGGTGGCAGTGCCTACCCACGATTATGAGGTCACAAATCACACCTCAACCAGTTTTCAGTGGTAAGACTCCCATTTCAGTCAACCTACGGTATAGCATTATCTGATGATCCTTGGTTTATTTGATGTAGATAATTTTGAACGCTAATTCCTGTTACACTGCTTAACCAAAGAAAATCACACATTTCAACACTGAAGTTGACCTATACTCCATTTTGAATGGCCATATAATCAAGTGACTCAGTTCTGAGTCGGAATTCTCAAAGTCAAAGATACAGAGGAAGATCAAAGGACACACTGAGTTTGGAACTGTAAGCAGACATTAAAAGGGGGAATGAAACATGAGAAAAACTAAAAAGGGGAGCTCAGGACAGAGTTAGTTGGTGAATGCTAGTCGGCAGCCTTTTCTTTGCTCGGGGTAATAGGAAAATGAATGAATGCGACTTAGTGCTTGAATATCAGTCGATCAAGTAGGCACTTTGTACGACCTATTTCATCTGCACCTCAGATACAAGTAAACTGATAAATACTTATTAAGCCGACATAAAGAAGAAGCATTTGTTTATTTTTTCCCGATTAAATTTTGAACTAGAGAATTGTGACAGTATTTCATAAAAAGCACCATAAAGAAGAATCAAAAGACTGAGTTTATGAAGTATCATTAAAATATCAGATGGAGACAAATAAATTTTAATAGTGATCAACTTGAACATGGATACTATATCAGGCAGTTTATCATAACAATCAAGTCAAAATAATTTGAAAGCATATGTACTTTTCTGTTGGGATATGACACGAACTGCGACCAAAGAGAGAGTTTGATATAAACCAATACCGAAAAACCCTGACACCAAGGCTGCTTCTCTATGCTGGCGCGTGTGACCCGTTATTCGTAGTCTTCCAGTCGGATCAAAGACAGAAGCTAGGTTAGCCAGCAAGCAACCAGTTGTACTATATTCACTTATCCGTTTATATACTCAATAAATCTGATCGCACAGGGGATTCAATAACAGCAATAATATTTATACAAAGTACAATGACGATTAGGAACTGTGGTAACTGACACATAGTTATTTTTGCTACATGGAAAATAATATGATAGTGAAAGCCGGCTTCAGTTGTATGGCTTGAATATTTCAAGGGTTCGGTTAACGACCTATAGCGTTTGAGATAAATCCTAATTAATTCACCGACTCTTTGAAAAACTGACATTTTTCTCCAGGGTGGGGTGGGGGCTGCTGGAACTTATTATTGCTAACGCATTGTTACATGGTTGTCATGCGCTTACGTAGTTTTTCGGACAAAGTGGTGATAATTAAAATGCAGATCAGATAAGTATCGACTCCCACAGTGCTCTCTAGAATGGTATTCACTAGCGGCTGCAAAATTGACGGAGCTGTCTTGATGCCATATGGCAAACGGTTGTATGGAAACAACCTACGATTAGTATTATTCGTCAATAGATCTCGCGATTCTTCAGTTACCTCAACTTGTATATAAGCACCAGTAAGGTCCAGTTTAGCTAATAGCTCTTTACATTTTAACGTAGTGAATACATGTGACAGAACTGGTAGAGGATAATGGTAATACTCAAAGACTGCGTTAAAGTCAATAGAAAAATCTGTGCATACATTTATTAGGACATTTGCTTTATTGATAACTACAATAGGTTCTACCTAAGTAGAATAAGAAACAAGGGTGCTAACTCCTTATTGTTATTTGGCACTGGTCGCTCTGTATTAAAAACATGTTTAGGCCTTTGCTGTGGCCGAGGGGTTGTCTTCATTGTGGGGCACTGACGCAAACTAGCCTGAAAGATAGCTGGAAAGTGTGTCAATATCCTCGTCGTATAAGTTTCTGATTCCGTAGTTTGCTGAACTCAACGCGATTTCAGCTAGATGTCAGCTGATCCAACCAGTCTAATCCAAGCAAGTTCAAGTCAGTTTGTTATATCCTGGAGAGACATAATACACTTTAATTGTCCAAACAAGCGTAAATAGTTAACAGACACCGTGCAGACAATCTGTATTGTTGGATTAATGCGTGGATAGTCATTCTAATTGAACATCTTTGGGAAATAACTGTAATGTCTGAAGTGGTATCTATTTATAATTTAAATGAATGCCCATTAACATGAAAAGTAACAAACGTTTTCTTACCACGAATAGTACTCCAGAAGGATGCTATTTAACTTAGTGAACTCGAGTTTAGTTGGGAAACGGGCTTTCTGATGCTTCTGGAACTAGACAGTTACAAAACGCCATGCAACATAATTCCAGTATTGATTCGGTGGCTTAGTTTTCAATAGTAGTGCTGAGTTAAAATGAGATGATTTAGATGTAGCAGCCTCAGATGAACTATGGCCTAAAGACTGATGAACTTTTCAGACTTTAGAGTTGTATTCATCCGCTCATTGGACCATAGCAACATCATGCTGCACATTGACTAACCGTTTATATTTATTATCGATGTCGCTCAACGTTAGCTTAGGGTTTCGATCAAGTTGATACAGAAGCCGGGTTCTCATGTAGCTAAACTTTTGTGACTGTAAATTACAGATAATGGTTGAGGCTTTAAACTGGTCTTCTGTAAGGGTCTCAGTCGCCGTTAACAATGCCGACGTGCTTAATGAAATCACTGTCTTCATTTATAATCAGTTGAGGGACCGGTATCGTGAATTAAATAGAGATCAGTTGTCTCCAAGCTGTTGGCTTTGTGATTGAATGGTGTCAGCAAACGAACGATCAGGTGGGTTTTGTGGCAGAATCAAATTTAGGTATTTATCTAACTCACTCGTATTTAATTTCCAAAGTAGCAAGCAAACCTTGCAAGAATCATCTCCAGCTGCAAAATCAAATTCATATAGATAATGATAGCTCTGAAATCACATATCAAAAGAATTGCTGTGAAATTCGGCAATACTGCTCGTAACATTGTCAACTGAAGGTGCAGTTGTAGACTTAGTTATGCTAGGTAGGGAAACAGATACGATTTTTGTATCTGCGAACATTTGAGTCAGTTTTAGCTGCTGCTCCAATAATTCTACAGTTAATCGATCAATTTTAGCATTAACCGCGCCGACACTGCTATGGTTCGTGAATGAAGATTACATCTCAGTACCAGCTAACGAACGTATGACCAGCAACACAACGACAGGTAGAGCCAGCATTCCCTTACAGCCCAGCCTAGCTAACTAGAGAAAGAAGTCTAACATCAGCAAAAATTGTTTAATTCAACAGATATTCCGTCAGACAAATAACGAGCAATCAATTCTTACATATATAAACAAAAAGAGAATGTCCTTAAAACTGTCACAAATAGGGTAGTGAAATAAACAGCGGACTAATGAAATTTAACGGTTACCATTAACTGATGGAGGGGAGGGTGCATTTTAGAGCAAAAATGAGAAATTGCAATTTCTAGTAATGAATTCCAAAAATAACCAGTTCATCAATGGAATTCTAGGGATCTAAACTCCTCACCAATATCTACATTCAAAAGGTTACTAATAAACGTGATGAATTTTGACAAAATTAGAATATATCTATTTTAAACTGATCATATGCACAATTTGTTTATGAAATTAACATTGACATTGACAATTACACTAATCAATGTTATCAGTGTCACTTCATCCATGTAACTTAATACAAAATTATACTATTGTAGTGTAATCACAGAACATTTTGATTGTAAAAATCAGTTAATACTAACTAAAGAATTGTTCACGTTAGTTAACTTCTAAATTCGAACTTCTTGTTATTCATATACAAAGATATGCCGATAATGAAAGAATATTTTATGTTTAAAGGTTTTCATTTTGACAGATATTTACTCTTCTAACAATCAATCGAATCCTGATGTCACGAATCGTTCTGAATCAGACAACCATTGATCACCTGGAAGCACTGGACAGCTATTTTGCCCAAGTATGGGACTCTTCAGCAGTGCGCACTCACGACCCCGTTGGGGATCGAACCCAAGACCCTGTGGCTCCGCAACTAGCGCTTTACCATTGGACCACAGAGCCGGCCGCTCATTACATAGCTAGAGGGTCCTGGGTTTGATCCCCAACGGGGTTGTGGGTGCGCATTGTTGAAGAGTGCCATACTAGGACGAAACAGCTGTCCAGTGCTTTCAGGCGATCAATGGTTGTCTGATTCAGAACGATTCGTGATATCAACATTAACAACTAACAATCTCCACAACCCCCAATTGTAATTAATTGAATGTATTCAATACTATTACTTTGAAGTGTTTATTAATGAAATTATTCCATTTAAAGATTATGATTAACTGTTTAGTTATTATATAAGTATGAAGCTTTCAATAGTTGGAAAATTTAGAAATCTATAAGATCTAGAGAAAAGTTTACTTTTATAGGTGAATGTATTATTTAGATAGTAAGTTTTCATACTATATTATCTCATAATTGTTATTTTTATGCTCTCCACACTTATTGTTTAATTCTGTAGAGTTTCATTACTCTTTCTCTATGTACCCTCCCTCTTCCTTCACATTATCTACCTAGATTACTTTGGTTTCATTTCCATTTCCTTGGAAACTCAGTTCAAACAAATAAATCAGTACCTGTTACCGCTCATGGAGAATAGGCCGCTGACCAGCATTCTCCAATCAACTCTGTCCTGAACTTTCCTTCTAAGTTATCAGGTGCCATTCACTCTTTTCATGTCTGCCTCTAATTCCTGGTGCAATGTATTCTTTAGTCTACCTCTTTTCCTTTAAACTTGAAGATTTCACGTTAATCCTTGTCATGTGGCGCAATTTGATGATTTCTTCCATGTCCTATTTACTTTCTAGAGTTTTCCTCCTCTGTTAAAAATTGATTTGTTCTATGCAACAGTTGATCGTTGCGGATAGTATCAGGTGAATAGATCAGGAGTATCAACTGTGGTTTTTGTAGTTCTTCAAGTTCAATTTCCACACAACAGAACTGTTTTGATGTTTGTATTGAAAATTTTGACTTTAATATTGGTTGTTGTCATGCGTACATAAATGGAAAGCAATATCTTCACTATGTACTTTCGATAGTTTATACAGTCATAGAATCGTTTATAACTGCTTTCTGAAATATTCATTATAATCAAATCTAACTGTATTGGAACCCACCAAAACGTATTGAAAGCAAATATCAGAAAATGTTAGCATTAAACTAGTTTATTAAAGATGGTTAGGGCAGTTTATCCTTTAAGGAGATTTTACTAATCAGTTTCAAATAACACGAAATTTTTGTTTGGAATATCAATGTTTACATCATTTTACCTTTATTAAAAATTGATAATTGATTGTCAGTATCATGGTATTTCGCATATTATTATGATGACTTAGTTAGTTATGCACAGCATAGAACCTAGTACATATGTGCATATGTCTAAGTCTCCTTCCCTTTCTCCCGCCTACTTTATTAGCATAACGAGAACAAATTAACACAATTTGTACCACAATATAATCCAAAAAGAACGATTACAACAAAGCTGTGTATATAAAAATAATGGTACTAATGATTTACAAGAAAAATGAAAACAGTGCATACACATCTATCACTGTAACCAATGCTGAGCCATATAATTCATTGTCACTAGGCATTAGATATGATAGTCTCGTAAACCCCGACTACAATGTCTACATTGACCAATATACTTAGGACTAATAGTTAATAACTGCAAGTACTGAAATAATACAAGTAACTCTAACAATATCAGATCATTTACTGCTTTGAATATTAACAATAAGATAATTAGAATATGTCACAGATTGATGTTGACAGGATACCATTGATAACTAGGAATCACTGAACAGGTATTTCGTTATAATTTAAAAATCCCCATCAGTGTATATCCTAGATTTCTCACCAAAAATTTCAAATTAACATCAAACGCTTAACTCTCGGAATCATTAGTTCGAGCATTCAATAATAGAATTCCCCACCCCCCGCTCATCATCCATCAACTTGTAATGATCAAACATCAATTCAAAAAATAATTTACATAACTTACTTATAATAATGAATATGTGATGTTGATATATTTTTCAATAAAATTAATCCAATTAATAAAATTAACATCATCATTATTCTTTTAATAATCATAATCATAATATTCAATATGATAGTCATTCTATGCATAATATTTAAATGTTGATTTACACATTGTTCTTCTTCTTCTTCTTCTTTTCTCTTAAAATAAAAAAAATTAACTTTCAAATAATTCCATTTTCAATGTTTCAATATCACATTCAATATTGACTATTGAATAATGTCAAGTATAAACAATTTCATTTTAATATTGAATATCAATTCAATTTTTAAAAAAAATATTTCAATATTAAATTATTTATAATTAATATAATCTTATATAATTTGAATAAAACAATAAATAATTATGATAATTGAATAGATACACATTAATAGAATGTAATAGACATGATTTAATTAATTAAAGATTTAAGTGAATATTATAAAATAGATGTTTACATGAAATGATATATTGAAATAATACATGAATTAGACATATATGACCTTAACAATTCAATAATGTAACATTTAATTATATAGAATCTAATTGATATAAACATAATTTATATAATTTTAATAATATAATAAACAATTGTAAATGAATGTTATGTAGATTATTGAATACAAATTTGATAACATTATGAATTAATAATTAAGAATTTAGAATAGGCTGGTAACTTTTCGTTGATTTGTAATGGACTAAAATTGGTCAGCTTCTAAATTACATATGTACCTGTTGCACAATTGCGAGTGATTGAACACAGTAGCCTAGTAGTAAATGCGGTGATGTGTTTGTCACGAAGCTGACTAAGTTCGAATCCCAGTGTAAACATTAGCATTGAGATGCAGGTAGATCCAGATGACAAGTCTCGAATAGGAAGAAACGCACAACCTGAATTTTGTTTGCCAGTGACAATTCAACGTAAATATAATAATCAGGAGCATGGAATAGTTCAATAGAGTACATCTATGAATCTCATAGACAGTTAACTAAAATTCTATACTGTTCAAGTTGGATTATGGCTGATAAGCAGATTTCACGACGCACATTTTGTCCTATTTAGGATTTGTTGGTTGAATGTACCTGTATTCTAATGGTGATGTTCACACCGGAACTGACCAGCTTCAGTTCATAACAAATTAGCGGAAAGATACAAGTTCATCCTAATTAGTATTCAATAATCTGTACAGTATCTATTTACATTTACTAGTGCCTATGTTCTAGACTTAATATTTGGAGTTTTAGTGGAAAAATGTAATCAATCAAGTTCAGTTATATCAGGTGTGTGATAGTTATTCATTGATGGTATTGGATGATTTAGTACAAACATATTGTGAATTAACTGAATTAAAAAATACTAACCGTTGGAAGCCTGTACAATAATCTAATGGCTAAGCGTTCGTCGCGGAGTTAGAAGGTCCTAGGATTGATCCCTGCTGTGATCATTTGTGTACAATCTTGATGAGTTGCGCACTAGGATAAAAAAGCTATCCAGCGCATTTTGGCTGCTCAATTCACATCAAATCAGTGTATTTAATTAAAGTTCATGATCGTGATATATGAAGCTATTGAACGTAACGGCATGTACATACATTCTGTGTCAATATAGGATTGACCTTAAATTTCTATTGACATATAGTAGCATTTTAAAGAGAATAAAATAATGTTAGATAATAAACATTACGATTGAAGTTGCTAGCTGTCTAAGCATACTAAAGTGTAGGAATCAGGAACTTAACTAAGTGGTTGAAAAACGAACACTTTAACCATTATGACACAACTTAGAGAGTACTGGGATATTAAGTGATAAAGGATTAAGTAATGCATATGCAATCAATAATAACATAAATGCTGTTTCATAGTCGTTTTACCCCCATAGATTATTTATACTACTACTACTACTACTACTACTACTACTACTACTACTACTACTACTACTACTACTACTACTACTACTACTACTACTACTACTACTACTACTACTACTACTACTACTTATCACTGTTATTATTATTATTTTATTAAGTAACTCATTTATTGAGTGTGGAAATTTTCAAGTATCCCACTAACTGAGATCTGTAGTCTTTTATGTTATTCTAGATCCTTAATTTGAAGATAAACACAGTCTGTTTTACATTTTCAATCTTTGAAAATAATTTACTAGTGGCTATTTCAAAAGTACATTTGTGTACAGTACTATTTTGCCTGTTAAATAAGCATTGATTATATTTCTTTATAAACACTTGGACAGTCGAAATGTATTCCATTTTTATCACCAGAACCACTAGACACCTACCATATATATCGTACTTTACTGAAAACTGCTTGTTTCTTTAAAGAAAAAAAACACATAGTCCAAACTACAAATTTCGGTAGTGTAATAAGAAGATAGAATTGATCCAAGAAATGTGATGTATGAAGCGATATACATTTAGAATAATTAGGTCACACGCATGCGCTTATCATAATATTTTTATATAAACTTAGATAACTAATAAACGTCAAGTTAACCAAAAGGCTACAATGGGCTACAATAGGATAATTGGAGAATTAAAGATAAGAAGAATAGAATATTTTGTTACACCATTAACAACGCATCCATATTGATAAGTAAAATAACTAAAATTACCAGGACAGATTCACTGTTTTAACAAACTGTTCCTGTGCACACAAATGGGGAGGGTCTTGAATGCACTGATAATTAAGTCTTCTATCAATATTAGAACACGTATAGACAACTGCTAGACAAATCTATGAATGTCTTCGGGAAATCAAACTTGTCGTATATATTTCGAGCTACACGACGAAAGTTGTCTCTTCCGTACCTTTATCGGATTGCTTGATGCTGTTAGTTTTTAAAGCCACTGAGGCACAAATTACAGATTACTCTCACCTCTGAATGCAGTGTTCTATTACAGAAGTAAGTATTGTAATCATTCATACAATTATGAGGCCTATGTACAATCATAGTTTTCAACTTCTCAAAGATGATTAGTTTGGAATTAAATGTGATTATTGAGCAGTAGATTTGTTAGATTCCACCCCAGCCCTTATTCGGTAACGTAATATTGACATTTTTAGTTGATTGAACTCACCACAAATTCATGTTGGTACAGTACCCATAAAATCTGGGGAGAACTGGACATCTGTTTCGTTCCAATATAGGACTCATCAACAGTAAATACTCCGAATCCCACCTCAAAGGCTTTAGGTTGGCAAGCGACTAAAACTCTTCACCACTGGGATGGAATTCAATGGTAGAATGCCCACTTTCATTTTGCTGCAAAACTTCATCTTTATTAGTTAACCATGTTTATATATAAATGTCTTGACAAGTATATGCGTGTGATCAGACTGTTCAAATTGTATGACGAAACATACATCACATTTTTTCAGATCAACTTCATCTTTACATTACACAATCAAAATTCGTTTACTTTTACTTTACACCTATATTTACCAATCTAATGTTACCGTTAGGGATTAGATGATCCTCAAGTTTGCTAAAATGTTTTTGCATTTACCTTTTCACTAACCTTGTATTTAAATCGTTTTTCACTATTAGTATAACTTATTCGTTTTCAAAATTATTCCATCATATTACTGAATTATCATATTAGGAGTAGTTAATTACTTATGAAGAAATTAACTCTGAGAGAAGATGCTAGCACATTTTACTTCAAATCGCTACTGGAGTAGTTAGCCACTCAGCTGTTCAGCACGAATGAATATATTGTTTGAGTTGGATTGTGACTGGTGATCGGATTCGAACACACGCTTTTTTCGTCCTATTTATGACTCACTAAATGGATGTACTCGGATCCCGATGTTGATGTTCACAACGGGACTGGAACTTAGTTCAGCAATTTCAGTGCGTGATAAATCAATGGGACGATTCAAATGCATTGTAATTATAGGAATGATATAGAGTACATTGGATAAAATATGGGACATTTCACATCAGGAATATTACATTCACGTTTTAGTGAGTGTATCAACAATGAGATACGAATAAATCTAACAGGAAGGTACTAATCAAAATGAAATGTTGGTCATTGATACTTTAAAATAATTTATTTGTCTATAAGATGAAGCGCATACTGTTTATTGAAAGTTCTGTTACGAATGTATTAGATTCTAATGCTATATTATCCATTTACTCATAGTTTGTGCACTCATTACATTTTTCATGTGTAGCAATCATTCACTCTGTTAACGAGCACTGACAGATCATGATAATCTAACTAAATTCACTGATAGCTGAAAAAGAAAAAGAGGTGGATCCTGAGTATAAATCTATATTTTATTTATAGGGATTCATCAAAGTAATGGTTTTCACTTACTTATATCAGCATAATCTTGACATCTAGAGTTTAGACACCAATTAACTGAAGCCATTGAATGCTTGTGACAATATTTATGTATTACGTAATTAGTGAAAATATTGTGGTGGATACTACTCATATGGTTGTCCGTAAGTAGTAGTAAGCGAAACGTCGCGTGAAATTGAAGAAAATTAGTAAACAGCATATGAAGCAAGTTGCGGGGTGCCAAGGGGCAAAATATGATTAGAATACATAGGAAAATCAAGGACAACCAAGGTAAGCATGCATGTAACTGACATGGATCAGAGAATACAAATAATGTGCAAATTACTGACAAAAGTAATAATAATAATAATAATAATAATAATAATAGTTTTATTCTCACTTTGTACATGAGAGCATGCCAGTTTACAGGCATGGTCACAATGATAAGTTTACATACATACAAATATTATTACAAATTGTCAATGTCAGGACATTCATAACATAGAAAGATTTGAATTGAGAATCAAATCAACTGCCACGAAGTTTTAACTATTAGGACACCAAATATTTATATTGTATTCTGGTGCTAATATGAATAATAACCGCGCGCTCCTTGACCACTGCGTTACAATTCCAAGATGTAACAGAGACGAGGGCGCTGCAGGGGTTCTAAATGGTCGCTAATGTTATTTCTACCTTCTTACATTGCAGGCAAGTCGAATGCGAACGAGGAAGAATGTTGACTCTCTCCCACGTTTGGAACTCCCGCCCTATTATCCTATATATATATGTACTTTTGTTGTTTTAAATAATATACTTACTCTTTTCTTCCGGTGATTCACGACTTCTTCCTGTTCGTGTGTTCCCACGTGTCTGCTGTGTGCTGAATATATATTGCTTCCATAATTACAAATTAATTGGTGATGGAGGTGGGATACAAAGCAGAAAACGTTGGAAGTTGTGATGAACCTTCCGTCCTCACCCGAAGGCCGCTGCCACCAGTCCTGCTGCTTTCGTGCGCGAAACCCCTATTTCATAATATTCCAGTTCTAACGTCAGGAGGCGATTATGAGATCTGGAAACTGAGATTGCAAACAGTTCTTGAAGGCATCTCACCTGCTGAATACTGACAAGTGGACTAAGTCACGTTGGTAGATGTAGGCTGCGTGGTTGGGGTCCGCGAGACGAAAGTCACCAATGGTTAGAGACCTTGAACGACATGGCTCAGAATCGTTCGCAATGGCGCAGGTGCATCCACTCTTTGTGTTCTCTCAAAATCTAACCTTCTGAATTATCTATCTTTCTCCTTTCAAATTTATCTCACTGAATTATACTTTTCGAATCATATCTTCGCTCCCTAATTTTCTGCATTACTGCTAATACTTCTATCATCGTTATCACTCTTGGATTTGAACTGACAGTTGCGTCTCTGTGCTGATGTGGTATGGCAACCTGGACTGATGTACGTACGTACGAAGTTCTACGTTGTATCTGTCTGTCTGTCTGTCACCTGCTGAATGCTTCAGCCAGATGATGATGGCCCTAGGTGACGACATGGTACGGAGAGCTACGGCCGCCGGTTTCTGTAAGTCGAATTCGATTCTGGATAACTGGGCCATCCTGGACAAGTATTTCGGAGGGTGCCAAGATGCGTCACGACATTTAAGGCAGTTCATGGATCGGCAACAACGGCAAGACGAACCAGCCACCGACTATCTTCATGAACTACGTTACCTGGCTTCACGTGCACTACCCTCGATGTCTGTGGCGATACGAGAAGAGATGATCTGTGCCCGTTTCAGCCAAGGTCTTTAGGATAGGGACCTGCAACTACAGTTACTTCGATTCCCGGTTCAACGCGTGTCTGAAGCGCTTACAGTAGCTCAACGTTTCGAAGACGTGGCAAAATCAACGACAAATCCCATACTATTCACAATACATGACCGCCAAAGACCCGTGTCAAAGGGAAGAAGCGATTCATCCCATGCTGCTGAATCAAAAAAACGAAATTGCTACTACTGCAAACGGTTTGGCAGGTTTGCAGTGAAGTGTGGACATAACCGCCAAATTCGAGCAGGTGAGCGAGATTTTTGTGTGTCAGTATTTAATAGCCATGATTTTGCACCGGTCACTGTCTTAGGGCGTATTGAGGGGATGGAGAAGATGATGTTGATCGACACTGGGGCGTCCACGTCGGTAGTACGCCAGTCATTTGTGTCCAACATAAAAGTACCTCTAGAACCTGCTTCACGGCGTCATCATTTAATAACAGCAGATGGCAGTGTCATTCAAGCACAATTTTCGACCACCCTGACACTGCAGTTCGGTGGATTTTTATGTAAACAACGGTTCTTAGTGTGTGATTATATCACTTGGGATATCATTTTGGGGGTCGACTTCTTACGGAAAAATCTTGCCTTGGTAGATTTTTCGACGTCCTGTGTCTTGGTTGGCAGACATGTAGTGCCCATAGCCAGAAGTGTTAATTCGAAGTGCATTGGAACTGTAGACGCGTCTAACCAACCATCTGTGATAGATAAAGTTTCTATTGGCTCTCAATTAGATCGCCAAACTTGAGATAGAGTGGTCTCAGTATTGATGGAATTCAGAGAGGTGTTTGAAGAGAATGGTCTGCCGGGACGGACTAGGGCTGTTTGGCACGAAATCGATGCGGGCGACCATAAACCTATTAAATTGTACCCTCGGAGAGTGCCGATCCACTATCAGCCGGAGTTAGATAAGATGATTAAGGAGATGCTGAAGCAGAAGGTGATTAAACCGTCCACCTCTTCATGGGCGTCCCCTATAGTCTTAGTGAAAAAGAAAGATAACTCTCTCTGTTTGAGCGTAGATTATCGTCGTCTCAACGCAATTACGAAGCGAGATTCGTTTCCACTACCTCGAATAATAATAATAGTTTATTCTCAGGTAGCATTTTGTACATGAGAGCATACCAGTTTAGAGGCACGATCAGAATGATATAGATTGTTTTTAACAGGGAATATATAGAGAGTCATTTTTATGAAAATCATGCTATATGAAGACATTAAATAATATTTATATAGTCAACTATAACAAGCTCCAGAGTTTACAGTGCTAAGGAATTGGAGATGTGTTATGTACTGTAGAACACTTCCAGCATGCGTTTGCGCGGGGAGAGAAGGCTGAGAATGATATTCCGGTGATAATTTTATAGAAAAATATTAAGTTATGTCGTAGTCGGCGATGACTCAAGGGTTCTAAGGAGAGTGTTTTACATCTAGCCGTGTAGTTGATGTTGCTGTTAAATCCTAGAATTCGACGTGTAAAACTTCTTTGTACGCTTTCTATACGTGTTCTGTCTATGCTATTCATGCTCGAAAAGATAAATGAGCAGTACTCGAGTGTAGGTCTTACACATATCTTAAACAAAGTAAGTTTAGCCTCTTGTGAAGAAGTTTCTAAGAAGGAAGCCTGTTAATTTTCTAGTTTTCGAGACTATAGAGGAGGCGTGCTCTGTGAACTTCAAGTTACCTGAGTATTTGATGCCCAAGTCGCTTGTTGATTGGAGTATTTGGACTTTAGACCCATTTAGATAAAACGTGAACTGGGGGTTATGGTTGCCTATGTGCACAATTCCACATTTACTATGGTTAAGTGGTAGTTGCCATTTTTGGCTCCAGGCAGTTAGTCTATCAAGGTCCTTTTGAATTAGAGTCATGTCTTCTAAAACATCCGGTGTATAGCTATATACTATCTTGAGATCATCCGCATATAAATACGGTCGACCATGTTTTATAACGTTAATTATGTCATTTATGTAAATGATGAACAATAAGGGACCCAGTACACTTCCTTGTATTACGCCGCTAGTAATTGGTTTAGGTAATGAGAGGCTATTATTATACTTTACTGTTTGCTATCTTCCTTCTAGGAAAGATGCAAACCATGAGTGAAGTGGGTCTTTGACCCCGTATGACTTTAGCTTAATGAGTAGTAGTTGTGCGGGACTTTGTCAAAAGCTTTACTAAAGTCGAGAAATAGAGCGGATACTAGGAGTTTTTTGTCTCGATGCGTAGTTATATCATCTAGATAGTCTAGCATGCATGTGTCACAAGACCTAGATTTTAAGAATCCATGTTGGGAGGGGGAGAGCAGTTCGTTCTTTAGTAGGTAACGGAGTAATTCCACCTTGATTATTTTTTTCCATTACTCTTGATACAACAGAGGTTAGGTTAATAGGTCGGTAGTTCTCTATATTTCCTACAGGTCCGGATTTAAACTTGGGAATGACACATGTAGTTTTCCATAAGGTAGGGTAGCATGCAGTGGAGAGTGATATTGTAAATAGTTTAAGAAGTGCCAGTTGGAAGTCAGCACCACCATATTTGAGTACATTGGCTGGTATACCATCAGGGCCCAAGGCGTTTGAGTGCTTTAGCGTAGTGATGGCCTTCGTAATATTTTCTATAGTGAAAGTTATCTCCCTTATTTCGCATGGTAGTGGCGTAATAGGTTCGTTCCCATCTATGTGTTTTTCAACGGTATGTGTAGTGGTAAAGTGCTCATTGAATAAATCAGCTATATGGCAAGGGTCATCATATATTTTATTGCCACAGATAAAGAGGTTTCCACCCTTTATCTTAGTGCTACTGATTTTGTTCCGGAGGGTCTTGAGAAGTCTTGTAGGATTATTTTGTATGGTAGCCTGTTTTTCTAGTGCGATTTCTATCTGTATACGATCCGCCTCAGCCTTAATATATATTTCTTTCATAGTTATAAGAGAGGAAAAATCTTCAAACTTGTAGAATTTAGATGCATGTCTACGTAGGCTTCTTCGTGCAGTAGTGGTGATAAGCATGCATTTTGGAATTTAGGGTTTAGTATATCTTATAGGTGCAACTATGTCAAGCGTATTGTAAGTGTTGTAATAGAGTATATCAGTCAGCTTATCAGCATCATCTTCCATGAAATAGTTGTTTCAGTCAAGTCGTCTGAAGTAAGCCATAAAGCTCGTCCAGTTAGTCTTGTGGAGGGGTCTGCTGGCTATTGTAACCGGATATTTATACATTGTAGTTCCTAAGTTGAAGTTGCACATGACGATATTGTGGTCACTACCTGGGAATTGTTTCCCTGTATGGACGGTACATGGGGTGAGTTCATGTGTAAAAACTAAATCCAAAGTGTTTTTGTATCTGGTAGGGCTGCGAACATACTGTGACCAGCCACCAAGCTCTAGACTTTCCATAAGTAAGTCATAGCGCTTCGGTGCCTTGGCGGGAAACCATGAGATATCAGGCATATTAAAGTCTCCACAAATAACCTTACCTGTAGAGGGTAGGGCAGAGGCCAGTGTAAAAATGTCTGACAGTAAGGTGATATCACCTGTTGATGGGTTAGGGTGGTGGTATACACAGCCGAATAAGTAAGAATCTGAGACAGTAGGTCTTAAAACAATCCACACTGAGTTTTGTAATTTATTTAGGCCTGCTGTATCAAACAGAAGTGAGTTTAATTTCGAGTTAACATATATGAGACAACCTCCTCCACATCCATGTAGCCTGTCACTACGATACAGTTTATAATTATCTAGAGATATACTTAGATCAGAGACATAAGGGGTAGTCCATGCCTCAGTTACCATGATAATTGAGGGTTGGCAGATTGATGCAAGCAGAGCTAGGTCGATCATTTTGTTACATACTGATCGTGCGTTTAATAGGCAAAGATTGAGCGAGTGGCCAGTAAGGTTGAAGTAGTTTAAAGCATCAAGGATGAAGAGGTCAGACTTAGAATTTGGGATTAATTGTCGAGCTTCACATTGTTCAGATACTAAAGGGTAGATATTCGGTGACTGCTTTATAAAATTAGTGTTTCGGTCGTCACTGCGATCGTTGTTCTTCAGGCACAAAGTGCTTGAGGTAAGGAAAGACAGGTTGCTATTAGACTGTTTACTTAGTAGTGGCAGAACTGGAGATTGGGGGTGTTTGGTCTCGTAACTAGTTGTTGACTTAGTAACGGCTGCAGGGGCAATGAGTATAGATGGGAAGGGTTGTGAATTGTCGTGTGAGGATACTCTAAAAAAGGATTCGGGTGTGCAAACGAGACACAGGGATCATAGTAGTTTGGTAATGAGCTATGGGGTGCAGCCAAGTAGTTGTAGTTAAAGCCATTCATTATAGGAAAGTATTTAGATCGTAAGTTATCATGTCTGAGAGAGCTATTGTATTGATGAAGCGGGTAATTTCCTAAGTTAAAACTATTCTTCACAGTATCTGTTTGGGATAGTAATGGTACGGGGAGAGGAAGAAGGCTTTTCCGCCCTGAGTCATCCTTCTGGATCATTGGCACATGATGCCATGGTGCATTTGCATGTGTCATCCTACTGTTGTTGAAGTATTCTCGAGGGGGAACAAACTTAGGGTGGGAGGAGAAAAATCGCTTATTTCTGTTCAAAGCATTGACCCTCAAATCTAGTGGTACGGGTGTATCGTGCCTAATGGTTTGGCGTTTGTGATTAACTTTATTTCTATGAATGTTAGAGGTAAGGCTTTGCTGGGCCTTATTGATAGGGAGGACATTACGTGTGTTGTAATGATAGGGCATGAATTTTGTTTTCAGTTTAACGGTAGGGTGGTGGGTTAAATCGTGTGATGGTAGTTTGTTCATCTCTTTATTTTGAGAGGTAAATATACCCCCCTTGAGAGTGATGTCTAAATCTACTAGATGGTTGCTACTTTCTTTGGCTGTGAGAGATATTGTTGTATGTGTGTCTATACCAGGAGGGGTTGTGGGTGTGGATGGGCTGAATGGCTCCTCAGTTTCTAGGTTGGTAGGTAGAGCAGGTAGTCTTGGTGGTGTTATACTACTACTATGGTGCGTTGTTGGGTATGTTTTGGGTAAGTCGTTAAGAGTGGTTTCTTCTAGCTTAGAATCTTTCATGTTGGGAGCAGCGGTACCGTAATGGTTGAGGGATCTACGTTGCAGAGGCGTTTTATCAGCAACTATTAGTATGTTTTTGAAGTTGCTACCAGATCTAATATAGTTAACAAATTTTATAAATCGCTTGCAATCTAAAGTGGATGCGAAATGGAATAGAATTGGGCAGCTAGTCTGACAGTCTTTTTTACGTAGTCTAGTACATTCGCATGGAATCTGTGTCAAGCCGCTAGTTTTTAATAGGATTGCTTTAACTTTTTTAAGTGGAGAATTCTCTGGAACATTGTAGACTATGGCTTTGTGAAGTGAGGTGAGTCGCTTTACAACTTCTGCTGCAATGAAATCAAGAAATGTTTCGGCATGCTTTGCCTTATCGATTTCAATGTCATCATGCTTTCCAAGCAAGTAGGTTAACGGGGCTATTTCACTTAGCATAGACTGTACCTTGGTAAAAGCTAACTGGACATCTTCGACTTTGCTTTTATAGTCGGCAATGTCAGCGCTTAGGTCAGTCAGATTGATTGCCTTTATAAGTGGCGTACGATTGTCTATTATCTGCAGTTCAGTGGCAAATAGGTCATTAGGAGAAGACTCGTGGTTTTTAGGGGAACGGGTATCAAGCTTAGACCTTTTAGCCTTGTTTCGAACCATGTTCAAATAGAATCTTATTAAATAGTTAGATGGTGTACGTATACTATGATTTCAGTAGTCGTGTTCTATGGACTAAAGTTAGACTTCAGTGTCAGGTATTCTTTTATAAGGTAGTGGTAATAATATAACCAGGTTTACTGCTATTTATGTGATGAGTTATCACGCAAGAAAATGTAACGCAATGTTCAGACTTACCGTGGTGGATGCCTTAGGAGGAGCACAATGGTTTTCCACCTTAGACTTAGCGTCCGGGTATTGGCAGGTAGAGATTAGAACAAAAGACAGACAGAAAACGGCCTTTGTAATACCCACAGGCTTATACGAATTTGGGACCATGCCGTTTGGCTTAACTAACGCCCCAGCAACCTTTCAACGGTTAATGCAAACTGTCTTGGATGGGCTAGTTCCGAAGAGGTGCTTAATTTACTTGGACGATATTATAGTTCATGGACGCACTATCGAACAACATATGGAGAACCTGCGAATTGTTCTCGACCGCATTCGCGCAAATGGGCTGAAGCTTAGGCCTAATAAATGTCAGTTTTTGAAACAATCAGTAACATTCCTTGGTCAGACAGATTGTAGCAAGGTACAGGCAGTGCAGAGTTGGCCAACTCCCACATCGGCTGCTAAGGTTAAGAGTTTTATGGGGCTCGCGTCATACTATCGTCGATTTGTGGCACATTTTGCTGGTGTTGAGACCCCACTTCACCGTCTAACAGAAAAAGGAAGAAAATTTTTGTGGACAGCAGAGTGCCAGTCAGCAATGGAAGAGTTAAAAGCTAAGCTTGCTGCTGCCCCGATTCTAGGGTTTCCTGACACATCACCGGGAGCTGGTCCATTTATACTAGATACGGATGCCAGTGATCACGCCATTGAGGCTGTGTTGTCGCAAATCTCCCCAGGTGGGCAGGAGAAAGTTATCTCATACGGCAGCCGGAAGCTGGACAAAAGAGAGGTAAACTACTCTACTACTAGACGGGAGTTGTTAGCGTTAGTATATTTCATGAAGCACTTCAGACATTACCTTTTGGGACGTCAATTTTGTGTTCGAACAGATCACCAAGCCTTACAGTGGCTTAACAATTTCCGGGAAGCAGATGCACAGTTAGCACGTTGGCAAGAGACTCTACAGGAGTTTGATTATGTGTGTGAATATCGAAGGGGGGCTCAACATTTAAATGCAGATGCTATGTCACGCCACCCCGCACCTGTCGAAGTGGTGAACAGCCTCCTCACAGCCGACAGTGAAGTAGATTGGGGCTCCCTACAGGCGGCGGACCCAGACTTAGCCTTAGTATATGCCCGCCAGCAGCATGGGAATAATAAACCTACGAGTCAAGAGATGAAAGACATGACGACAGTGGCGCGATGTATCTGTGTCAAGTGGGGTCATCTACGATTATGTAATGATGTCTTGTACTTAACGGAGCCGTCCAAACCTCCTCGCCTGATTGTTCCTCGAGCTAAAACATCGCACGTGATAACGCGAATGCATGAGCAGTTAGGCCACGCAGGGAGGAGAACGACTGAAGTTGCGATTCGGGCACGGTTTTGGTGGCCGTTGATCCATTGATATGTCGAGGAGTTCTGTAAGTCCTGTGACACGTGTGCTAGAGTCAAGTCGCCCTCCAAACACAGTCGTGCTAAACTAATACCAATGGTAACCACTGCACCATACCAGCGAGTAGGAGTTGATGTGACGGGTCCATTTCCGACTTCGCAGCATGGGAATCGCTATATACTAGTTATGGTTGACTATTTCACGAAGTGGTGTGAAGCGGTACCTATTCCTCAACAAGACGCCGCGACAATCGCCAAAGTATTCATCAACACCTGGATAGCTCGTTACGGTGCCCCGACGGCGTTACATTCAGACCAGGGGCCAGCATTCGAAAGCTACCTCATCGCAAATGTATGCTCATTCTTTGGCATCAGGAAAACACGCACGACAGCATACCATCCACAAGGAAATGGGTTAGTGGATCGCACGAATTGGACTCTAAAAATGTTGCTTCGCTCCTTTGTGCATCAGGCTCCTGCGGCGAATTGGGATGACTTGCTGCCCCAATGTTTGCTGGCGTATAGATCCTCTGTGAATTCATCCACCGGCTTCTCACCGGCACAGCTCCTTTTTGGACACGAATTAAAGTTACTTATCGAGATCCAACTGCCCCCTCACGAAGCAGAGGAGAGAGAATATGTCTCTTACGTTAGAAGTCTTCATAAACGGCTGGTCACTGCGTACCGACTTGCACACAAGAATCACCTGAATGCTAGCAATCATCAAAGAGGATGTTATGACAGAGGAAGCCACGGACCGGAGTATAGAGTTGGTGATCGTGCTTGGCTATACAGACCCACGTGCCCACCTGGGCAATCCACTAAGCTGCATGCACCATGGCAGGGTCCATTCACTATTGTTGTCAGGAGATCTCCGGTCACCTTCATGCTCCGTCATCTGAAAAGACCGAATGACAACGTCGTAGTTGCTCATTACAATCACCTAAAGCCAGCGAATACGACTTCCTCTTCTGCCTTGGAAACACCCCCGGTCGTCGCAGAATATGAAGTGCCACCAGAGGGGGAAGACGCCTATCAGATTCCCCGAAGTGGCACTGAGGACAGTGCCTCACTTCCACGAGGAGGAGTGGTGTAACAGAGACGAGGGCGCTACAGGGGTTCTAAATGGTCGCTAATGTTATTTCTACCTTCTTACATTGCAGGCAAGTCGAATGCGAACGAGGAAGAATGTTGACTCTCTCCCACGTTTGGAACTCCCGCCCTATTATCCTATATATATATGTACTTTTGTTGTTTTAAATAATATACCTACTCTCTTCTTCCGGTGATTCACGACTTCTTCCTGTTCGTGTGTTCCAACGTGTCTGCTGTGTGCTGAATATACATTGCTTCCATAGTTACAAAGAAACGGTTAGGAGTTTGCAGAGTGGAGAATTGAGCGTGTTCAGATGCAGGATAAGATCAAGAGTACTTGGAACTTAAGCGTAAAAGAGAAGTCAGTAGTTTTGTGCCAGTAGGTTATATAATAGCCATATGCATATTAATCTACAAATATAGGAAAGACGAAGACAGAGAAAACACAAAACAAAAGCACTGGTATTCTGAGACAATCAATGTGTATACAGACATTGAAGGACATGACATGCCACTTACGTTAACTGAACGAATGGGCAGAATTAATATTTATACTTGAGTTTATATTTGGATTAAAGATGAAGAACACTAGCCTATGACTCTGATAGGTAACTGGTGCTTGCAAATTTAGAGTCCCTATTATTTCGCTGGTGGAGTAAGAAACAATAGTTGGGGTGAACATTTTTAATGAGCTATCAGAATTGATGAGATGATCAACCTGTTGCACAAATAAAGAAAATGAATCTGTTTCTCGAGTGGCTTGAGGCAAATTGTTCCAGATTCTCGAGAATTTATTTGTAAAATAATTCATATAAAGAGGAGATTTAGGATGTGAAATTCTTACTTTCGAGGGTGAATTGCGTAGGTTATAGCAAGAAGGTTTCTCGAACTTAATTGTGCTAGATGATGAAAACGCCAAATTGTTCAATATCTTATAAAAGAAGATTAAGTTTAACTTGAGTCGGCGCCTCCATAAAGTTTCTAGTCCTAATTTAGTGCACCTAGTTTTATAGTCCAGAGCAAAATCAGTCTCCAGAATACGAAGAGTAAAGCGACGTTGTACAGACTCCAGTCTGAGTTTATTTTTAATGGAAACATTACTGAGAATAAAAGTGCAGTATTCCAGTAAGGGTCGGACACAAACCTTATATAGTAGGATATGAGAGTCATTGCTATGAAAGTTACGTATTATGCAACCCAGTAGTCGATCTGAGTTAGATGTCTGCATATCGACCTGTTCTGTAAAAGATAGATCATAAGAGTATCTTAGTCCTAAGTCAACTACTGACTGTAGCCTAGACGACTTACTACCGTTTATGGAAAGATCGAAATTGAGGAGCTTATCTCCAAAACATATCCAACCACACTTAGAAGCATTGAGGTCTAACTTTCATTTTGAGCACCATACTGCGACCTTGTTGAGTTCAGCAGTGACGCTGCAGAATGTGTGTGCGAATTCATGGGGGGGGGGGAATGAGTATACTATTTTAAGATCATCTGCGTATAGAAAGGGTTTTCCCATGCTGAAGCACTTGCATATATCATTTACATAAGCTATAAAGAGCAGAGGGCCTAAGACACTTCCTTGTATAACGCCACTTGCAACTGGTTCTGCCTTGGACGGGGTGGAGTTAATTTTGACAATTTGGTGCCTATGACTGAGGAAAGAGTTCAACCATGAAGTAATGGATTTTTAATCCCATAAGGGGAAAGTTTGCCCATAAGAAGCCTGTGGTTAACCATGTCAAAAGCTTTAGATATGTCTAAGTACAATACTAACACCAAGTGCCCAAGGCTTCGTTCAGTAAAAATTAAATTAAAGAATTCAAAGTGACAAGTCATACAAGACCTAGTTTTGAGGAAACCATGTTGGAAATTAGAGATAAGTTTCTCAGAAAGTAAATGATCAGATATTTTGTCACATACTATTTCTTCCATAATTCTAGAGATGACTGGGGTGATATTTATGGGCCTATAGTTATGCAAGTTTGTTCTGTCCCCTGATTTAAAGCGAGGGCAGATGTAAGAGGTTTTCCATCTGCTACGGTATGTACCTGCTGTCAATGAAAGGTCGAACAGTCTTAATAGGATTAATGGCATATTAGGTCCCCCGAGTTTGAAATAAATGGATGCTAACCCATCTACTCCACAACTACTTGACGTTCTAAGTGATTTGATGGATTTACAAATATTATCATAAGTGAAAGTAACAGACTCCATGTAGTTAGTAGCCGAATTGATCATTTCTACCTCAACATCATCCAGCGGATTACCTCTGTTAGCAGGTTCACTATAGTATAATGGTCATTAATCAGTATTCCATCTCGTAAAATGCAGGAAATATCACTATTCCAAGAAGGTTTGAGGCGTTTATTGAACAGTCGCACCAAGTTTTGTATCTTGGAGCTACTGTCCATTGCTGACACCTCTTCTTTAATCGCAATTAACCTGTGGACTTCTTTTAGTTGATTATAGGTCATGGTAATTTCCACGAATGCAGAAAAGTCATTTGACTTAAAATAACACTTCTATAAGCGTCTTAGCTCTTTACGGTAATGAAGTGGTATGTACAAATCATTTGACTTAATTATATTGCTTATCTTAATCGGTGCAATCGAATCTAAACACGAGTCATTAATTTGATAAAATATATCTAGTGCTTCTGTAAGATTATTAGTTAAGAAAAATTTGTTCCAGTCAGAGCTACTTAGAAGGGCATGTAGAAGATTCCAATCCACATTTTTATAGTCTCGATATTGTCTAGTTTTACGTAATTTACGATTATTGAGGTGACTAAGATTAATATTAAAAGGAAGAGCACATAGAATCATTTTGTGGTCACTAGTTTCAAGCTCTTTACTAACCCCGTCTATATTCCCTATTGCCGCGATATAACATATAGTCCTGAATGGCTAATTCTCAGTCAGTTACTGAGGAGGGACACCATGTTTCTGTGACAAATATTAATGAAGGTATAGCTAATAAGGCTATAGTTTTTAGATTCAGTCAGTTACAACGTAGAACTTCGTACATGCGTACATCAGTTCAAGTTGCCATGCCTCAATTAGCAGATAAAGATTAAATTGTCGGACCAAATCCCAGAGTAGGGGAGGTAGTAACAGAGTAAGTACTAATGGAAAGGTGTAGAGATCAGAGATAAGATTTGAGATAAAAAGTGATTCAGTAAAGAGAAAATTATGAGAAGCTCAAAAATTAGAATTTGGAGGAAGACAAGGAGTGGATGCACCTGCGCCATTGCAATCGATTTTGAGCCATATCACCTAAAGTCTCTAACCATTTGTTACGATCATCGTGTGGGCCCCAACTAGGTAGTCTGCATCTACTAACATGGCTCAGCCCAATTGTCAATGGCTTCATGGATTGGTGCCATGTTTTTGTTTGGCCACCCCTAGCTTTCTTCCAGCCTACTCCCACACCTGATAACATTGCTCGTTTCGGTAGACGGTGGTCAGGCATACGCAACACATGTCCTAACCACTCCAGCCGGTGAAGATTCACTACTTCATCAATAGGCTTACCGTATTTACCTAGTACTCTATTCCTAACCCATGCATTGCTTACTCGGTTGTCCCAGCAAACACGAGCAATGTTTCGGAGACATCTATGATCGAATACTAGGAGCCTACGAATATCCTCTATCCTTAAAGGCCATGTTTCACATCAATAAAGTAAAACGGATCTGACTGCTGCATAGTTAAACGCGTCCTTTTGTCATTAAACGAATGTCTCGCCTACGCCACAAGTGACGCAGGTTGGCGAAAGCCGATCGAGCCTTATGTATACGGGCCGAGATTTCATCGGACACCAGACCGTTAGGACTGATGAGGCTCCCTAGATAAGTAAAACGGTTAACGCATTCAATAGTTTCACTCCCTATCACTAACTTTGGTGCCGAATTAAACCAGTCCTGAAGTAACATTTTACATTTGGATGGGGAGAATCGCATCCCGAACATGCTTACGTTCAAGTTTAAGGTAGTCAAAAAATTCTGCATTTTATCAGCATCTTCACTCAGTAGAACTATATCATCGGTATATTCTAAGTCAGTAAGTTTATCTCCTGGGAGGAGGTCAACCCCAGAGAAATCAGACGATGACAATGTTAACTCTAAAAGTATGTCCATGATAAAATTAAATAAAAATGGAGATAGCGAACAACCTTGACGAACACCACTAGAAGTGGTCAATTCCGAAGACAATCTGCCATAAGCTCTAACACGACATGTGGTGTTCAAGTAGAGAGCTTATATAAGGTTAATGTACTTCTCCGGTACGCCTTTCAATGACAGACACTGCCACATAACCTCACGATCAATAGAGTCAAACGCCGCCTTAAGGTCAAGGAATACAGCTATTGTTGGGCGTCTGAAAGTGTGCCTATGTTCCAGAACCTGCCTAAGTGTGAATATTTGGTCTATACAACCACGTCCGGGTCTGAAGCCACCTTGTTTTTCTCGAGTTTGCTCTTCACGAGCTTTAGTTAGACGTCGAAGTATTATTGAAGCTAGTATTTTAGACACTATATTCGTTAAACTGATTCCTCGGTAATTGTCACACGAAGACTTCTGTCCTTTCTTAAAGACCGGAATGGTTAGTGTTCGAGACCAGTCAGATGGGATTACGTCTAGTTCCCAAATTCTAGCCAAGATCTCAGTTAATCTGGCTACTAAGACTGGACCACCTTCCTTAAGTATCTCAGGGGTCAATCCATCTGGTCCTGCCGCTCTCCCTCGCATTAAGTTTCCAATAGCCTTCACAACCTCACTGAGACTTGGGGGACCAATATTAATTTGCCATTCAGATTGTTTGGGGATGGTGGGCAGCAGGGATGATGCCGTGGGCCAGTTTAACTGTTCCCTAAAGTGTTCTGCCCATCGGTCTAATCTTCTGGAATGACAGTGAATAGTGGTCCCATCTTTTTCTGTGATAGTTTCACTTACAGTTGGGTTTCTGATACCCGTTTCCTTGATAAGTCTGAACAGTTGTCTACTGTTACCTATTGCCGCAGCCTTTTCCATCTCTTTCACTTTCGCCACCCACCACTGCCCACGATCATTGCGTAAGCTTTTGATTAGTTTGTGTTTAAGTTGCCTACGTTGCTCATCATGTTCAGAACCAGACGGGATGTGTTGCCGAGCATCTATCAGTTCAGTAAATGCAGCTGAAAACCACTGAGTTTTCCTAACCTTTTGGTTTAGTTCATTAGTAGATATTACTGCTCTTTCAACAGCTTTTTGGATATCATTCCAGGCTAGCTCAGGTTGAGAACAGTTAGCGCGGTTCACTAATTGGTTTTTTAGTTGTTCCTGGAATGTATTCTTGACTTTTTCATCATTAAGTCAAACCCTGGGGGGGATCCTTGTCGTGGATCTTTTACGTTCAGTGAGTCGCAGACTAAAACCCGCTCGCACTAAGGCATGATCTGAGTCTAAGCATGTCTTCCAAAACGATTGGCAGTCTTCTATCGAGCCTCTCCAACGATGGCTGATAGCAATGTGGTCTATTTGAGTCCAGCGTTGAGTTGATTTTGGAGGCCGCCATGTCAACCGATGTCTTTTCTTATGCTTAAAGTTGGTGTTTGCGAGAAATAAACGCTTATCTGAACAAAGTTGTAGTAACCGGTCGCCATTGTCTGTTCGTTGAGCCTCGACACCATATGATCCACCTAGGTGCCTTTCGGTTTCATCTAGTCTACCTACTTGGGCATTACAATCACCAGCCACTATTACTACATCAGTGCGCTTAGCTTTACATAGAAGGTCATAAAGCTTTCTGTAAAATTCATCTTTTATTTCATCTGAGCTGCAGTCAGTGGGAGCATAGGCAAAGACAACAAAGAGACAACGGCGTGTGTCTCTGTCTTTACGAGTCCTTACCGTTCCATTTAGACGGACTGCGCACAAGCGACTGTCTATTGGAATCCAGTCGAGGAGAGCCTGTTCAGCTTTTAAACTTAGTGCTATACCTACACCAGCAAGGCCTCGAGTGGTAGCAGTGGGGTCCCCGTGAACACGAAGAGTGAACCGAGCAGATTTCTTATTTTCACAAGGTGAAGTCAAGCGAATGACTGTGCTTGGATCCTGTATACGCGTTTCAGAGATGCAGCAGATATCGATGGAGCGGGATTCTAGAGTCATGGCTAAGGATGCCTGTTGTCCTTTTTGACATAACGTTCGAATGTTGAAAGCTCCAATATACAACTTAGTGCGCGGTTTTAGGAGACCAGGGATAACGTTTAGTGAACTCAAACCAATAGCATTAGAGACGCAAGGCGATAAAATTATGTTAGAAGGATTAGGCATGGTGATAAGAGAGTTATTAAGAGTTGAAGGTGGGATTTGGCTTCGAACGAGATGATCTTGTGTGCTGTTAGAGGTATGAGGGCGGTTTTCACTTCCTGGCTGCCCACACCGTGGAAAGGTGTTTCTTGAGGAACCTGAAAAAGAAGGCAGATTAGTGTTGGTCTCAGAGACCTGAGAGCGTGACCGCAGAGCCCAAGGGACAACTGCTTGAGGCCTGTCACGCACGGCCTTTTTATGAAAATTTTTTTGAGTATTAGTTCCGTACTTAAAAGCCCTTAGTGGGCACCCATACCGCCAGAGACGGAAATCCGTGAGGTAGGGTGAGGTGTGACATTTTTAGGGCCGACCTTTTCTAACCCCTCCTTCCTTGTGAGAAGGCAGCATCGCTGCAGATGCTGGTTGTCCGAGGGAAACACCTTACTGCTGTCACACCCCTCTGCAGTCAGCAGTACGACTTCGCCCTCAGACCTTGAGTAGCTGCTTTTAGTCTCATCGTTCTCTAATCGACCTGCCGGGCATGGTAGAACCTACAGCAACATATGTTCCAGCCAGTATAGCTCGGTTGGGTCATCACGATAGGCAAGCCTGACCACCACGTCAAGGTAGCAGCTACGGTCGGGATAGTTTTTAGAGTTGACATTTTATTAAGAAGTGAGCGGGCGTTAATTACTAAAAAGTTTAGAAATAAAGAGTGAATTGTGAAGAATCGAAGAAGATCTTTGTCTAAATCGTTCGTGTTTGACATAACCAGATGGTGGTTTAATACGGCAGTTTGACTGCTTGAGCTAATGTCTGAGCAAGCTGTATTGCTAACGGGACTAGTGACTGTGTGATCCCAAAAAATTATTAAAGTTGTCAGAGATAGGATGTTCTGAGTAGCTTAAGTTAGGCGACATGGCAGCACTTTGGCTATAAGCAAAAGACTGAGGATATCCTAGTAGTCCATCAGCAGTATAATTATGAAAGTGAGGAGGGAAAGTTAAACCACTTATACGATCTGAGTAAGTCGTGTATGGTGTAGGATTACCAGGGCATAGAGCATACTGCTGTGTATTCGGCGACCTAGAATTTCTCGCAAAATTATTTGCGTCAGAGTGGTAAAAAGTGTTGTGTACTTGTTCACCACGTGGCTTACGCTGGTAATTAAATGAGCTATGTTTTGACTGGTTACGTACTGCCTGTGATTGCTTACGACCTTGATCACTATCGAGTCGATTACCTTTAGAAAAAGAGGTCTTGTAACCAGCCTTGCTATATAATGATGTGGCAGGCGCAGTGGTATTCTGCCGTCGTTGTGTAGATGAGGTCACAAAACCTTGTTTGGAGCTTACTTTTAGTTCCGACGGTCTTTTTGTCTTCCATTTGATTATACTTAAGTTGTTTAATGGGAAAACCATGGCTTTTACCTGAGCTTTGGGAGTTCGCATCTTTTCACCCAATGAAGAACTGGAAGGCTTGGCATTGGAGGTTGTGTGGTCTAAATCTTCATCTCTTGGGAAGTTGTCAGAGGCTTGTCCTGTTATTGGTGTGTCTCATAGCATAACACCCGCTTGTTGATTAATAGTACCATCATAGGATTCTGTAGCAGTATCAGGTGGTGTATTTAGGCACTTTACATTAGTATCCTGCTCTACTTTACCTAAGTGTGAATCTTCTAGTCTCCTATGTCTTTGGATTGCTGTCTTATCCTTCACTATATGGACCTTCTTATACTTAGTAAATGAACTTAATAATTGTTCAGCTTGTTTTAACTGAAGTGCTGCCGATTGAGAATCAAATCGGAAGAGAATAGGGCATGAGTACTTCTGATGTTTCTTAGTAAGACGGAGGCATTGACAAGAACAGTCTAAAAGATTAGCTGCCTTTAGTAAAGAATATCTAACGGTTCCTAGTGGTGCCTTATCCGGTATATTGTAGACAATTACGTTCTGACGGGATATCATACGCTTAGTTACTTCTGTAGCAATGAAGTCGATTACGGTTTTTATTTTCGTAACATCTTCCAGTACAGGTGAACCTGTATCCTTTGTCAGTAGCAGTTTAAGGGGCGACAGTGCGTTAAGTTCTTGTTTGACGCCACACACCATGATTGAGAATGACTCCATTTGGGAACGCATTTCTGCTGGCTGCTGAGTTAGATGCTGCAACTCAAAATTAACCTTCTCGATGCTACTGTTCTGTGGCATAGAAGTGTGATCCCTATCAAATATTTTCGGTAGTTGAGTCACTGGTGTGAAATCGAGCATTACTGGGTCTGTCAAATCCGGAGTCACTAGATTAGAAGTTTGTTCTGCAATAGAGTTGTTATTAACTGAGCCTGAGGGCTTTGACGAGCTCTTTTTTTAGAGAGACGACCCATAAGTTAATAATTGTAGTAAATGTAAGCTAGCAAAGGTATTAGCGTCGATCCAAACAGACAAGTGTTATAATTATTAGCTTTTTTAGGAAACACTCAACTAGTTACCACAAAAGTTGAACGTACCGCGTAGCAGTATATAATATTTTATGATATTCTGTTTTAAATAAGTATAGAGTCAGGCATTCTCACACTTGGTGTCGCTGTCTGTGGACAACAAGAGGGTATCGTGGCCGCAGCCGTTCAAAGATGGTTACGTTGGTCCGTTCCAGTGCCAGTTCGGAGCCGTCTCGAAAATGATTGGTGTTCGCGAGCAGAAGGCTAGGGTGGCTGTTTGCCGTTCCCACTTTTACGCGACGTTCCGCTACCTACTACTTATGGACGATCTTAAGTGTAGTATCTATCACAAAATTACTAGCTTCTTAAATTATAAAATTTTACTTTCAGTTTGATATAAGCCTAATACAATTGGAATAGTTCTTTATGAACAATAATGTATTCATCCTTTTAGAAGAACATGAAGGTTATAAATTTATAGTATGTTGTAACACTTAAAAAACTTAATTTTTTAACAACATCTATTTGATTTACAATTAAGTTTTTCCCGTGCCAGTAAACCTTTCACTCACCTTTTTTAGGTACATAATATGAAAATGATTTAATCGTCACTGAAAAACTATCACTTATCGTTGAATCAACTACATATGTTGTGATTATATCGTATCTCAATACGATTGATTCCTATGTTGAATACAATACTACTTTTCAACTCAACATAACCATTTTCTGAGTGTATACAGGTTATATGGTAGACATGAAGAAGACGAAACATTATTGTTCATGCTGTTATGTTAACAGTACTGTTGAAATATTTTACAGTCAAATGTTGATTTTAATGATGATTTTCTATGTCATCAGAGTAATGAAGTATGATGACTTTGCAAGAATAGGTTGATAACTTATTCGTTTTCCATTATTTTCTACTTTTATAATGAATCATTTAAATTACACTAGGCATACACAAGGAAATAATGTTTTTCGGAGTTTATAACAAAAATATATACACCACTGTTATGTTAAACATATTTCGAGAATTATTAAAAGTTAATTGGATTCGTCACAGATTCATATTGGGAGGGTACTATTGAAAACTGAAGAACACTGGACAGCTGATTTGTACTAATATAGTACCTTACACCATCGTTTACGCTACGTCCCACACTAGGGGCTTTACGTAGATGGACGCCTAACCTACTGCACCATTAGGATGAAACCCACTGGTGAAATGCTTACATCCATCATTTTGTGATATAGCTGAACGATCATCTATTGTCATAAGTGATCAATTTATTTAACTGAAAATCGGCATTTTTTACAAACAAACCCATTTAATTGTTGGGAATGTTAGATCCCCAAAACTCACTTCCAAACCTGTTATTTTTGTGATTTATTTGTGTAAATTTGAATTTCCTATTTTCGCGCCAAAAATTCCCCTTCTCACCTTCAGTTCGTGTTTCCCACTTGGTAAGACACTAAATCTTATTGGTTCGTTGTTTATTTTAGTACGCTATTTATGATATTCCAAGGACGCTCTCTACTTTTGTATATATACGCATGAGTTGTGTGTGATGATGTCGTCTGACGGGCTGCCTGTGGAATAAACGCTTCTTGCTGTCCTTGGACTTCTTGCTCTAGTTAGCTGGGCTGGGGCGCTGCGGAATAGCTTAGCTTCCTTTACTGTGTCGCTGGTCTTACATTCGTAAGCGCTTACCTAGGTGTCACCATAGATTCGCGAAACCTTAGCAGTGGCGTCGAGGCTGATGCTAACATGGATCCGTCGAAAAAGAATTATTAATGGAACAGCAGTTTAAATTGATTCAAATGCTTGCAGAAACGAAAATTGCATCTACCTGCTCACCTAGCACATCTACCATTACTATTGCACCATCTATTGACGGTGTTGCAAATAGTATTGCTGAGTTCCACTACGATCCTGATTCTAATATCACTCACAGAAGACCAGTTTAAAGCACTCATTCTTATCTGCAGTTTGCAATCGCAGAAGTTTAGCGAAACCAGAACGCGGCTTTTATGTAGACTTGACCGAGACACGAAGCTAACGCTGAATGATATTGCTAACGAATATCAGCGCCTGATTAACATCCAACGTGACACTACTATGATCCAATCTGGCGGTAAAGAAAACTCTGAAGTCCATGCAGTACGTCAGTCATCAAGCAATGCCACATCTATGGCTGCATCTAGCTCATCTCATTCCAGCTCAGCTCTCTCTTCAAAAACTAGACCTCCTTCAGCATGCCGGCATTGTGGCGCATGGCATTTTGTAAGATTCTGCCCAAACAAACACCATCGTTGCAGGGACTGTAAATCTGTCGGCCACAAATATGGGTTTTGTAAAAGCCAGAAGCTACAGCAACCACCACGTCGGTCCAAAAACACCAGGAAACCTGTTTCTCAACGAAGCACAAATTCTCTGAGTTTGCTAGCATTTTGTCAAGGCTCCACTCCCGGTGAGAGAAAATTTCTTACTCTTAACATTAATGGGTATCCGATTAGATTACAAGTAGATACTGCTTCAGAAATTACGATTATTTCCCGAGAAACATGGATTAGAATGGGTAGACCACGCATAGAGCTAACTACGTAGAAGGCACGTACGGCATGTGGCAACTATTTACGCATGTTAAGACAGTTGAAGTGTGTTGTATCTTTTCAAAACATGACGTTCTCTGGGGTATGTTATGTTACAACTAGTGATTTGAATTCGCCTGGATTAGATTGGTTCGACCAGCTGCAGTTAGCTGATGTTCCGTTAAACACTGTGTGTCGGCTGGTGTGACAACCCCCAGAGCCAGAGAAATACACGGCGAAAATCCTAGCTGAGTTCCCGACTATCTTCCAACCGGGATTAGGTTGTTGCACTTCAATGAAGGCGACCCTCCGTATACAGTAATGTGCTAAGCCTGTTTTTCGTCCAAGGCAACCGGTGCCTTATACAGCATCACCCAAAGTCGATGACGAGCTCAACCGCCTACAGCAACAAGGAGTTATTACGCCTGTTTCTTATTCTACTTGGGCAGCTCCGATCGTGGTTATTAAGAAAAGGAACGGCTCATTACACATAGGTGCAGACATTTTTTTTACAGGCCTTAACGCGGCCCTTGAACAACATCATTATCCACTACCATTTCCGGCAGACTTATTTACTATGCTAAACGGAGGGAAATTTTTCGCGAAACTGGATCTCGCTGACGCTTACTTACAAGTAGAAGTTGCTGGGGAATCCAGAAAACTACTGACAATTAATACTCATCGTGGTATGTTTCAATACAACCGCTTGCCATTTGAGGTCAAGACAGCCCCCTCCATTTTTTAGCAACTAGTGGATACTATTTTAGCAGGCATTATGGGCGTTGCTACTTATCTAGACGACATTTTAATTGTTGCTACTTCACCAGAAGAGCTACGTGAGCGTACAACTACCGTTTTACAACGTATCAGTGAGAATGGATTTCGTTTGGATCCGAAAAAATGCCAATTTTTCTTAGAGTCAGTGAAGTATCTGGGATTTATTTTCGATGCCAAAGGTCGCCGACCGGATCCTGAGAATATTCGAGCTATTCAGTTAATGCCAGCTCCCACCAATGTTTTTGCGCTACGATCCTTTCTGTGACTAGTAAGCTATTAATCAGCCTTCGTGCCATCAATGCACGTCATCCGGTCCCCTCTAAACCACCTGTTACATAAGAATGTCACTTGGAATTGGAAGCCAGATTGCGAGGCAGCCTTTAACAAACTGAAGTCAATTATTGGCTCTAGATTGTTACTGACTCACTGTGATCCGTCCATGCCGATCGTTGTGGCTGCATATGCTTCAGCTTCTGGTCTTGGTGCCGTTATCTCACATCAATTTCCTAACTCTTCAGATAAAGCTATCGTGCATGCGTCTCGTACACTGACACCGGTAGAGAGAAAATATAGCCAGATAGAGAAAGAAGCACTTGCTCTCGTCTTCGCCGTACGTCGTTTCTATAAATTTTCATATGGACGGAGATTCACACTGTTGACAGACCACAAGTCTTTACTTACAATTTTTGGTTCAAATCCCGGTATTCCAGTCCATTTAGCGAGTCGCCTTCAGGGTTGGACACTGAACTTGTTGTGTTATGAGTTTTATATCCAGTACCGGCACACTCAGCAGTTCGGTCAGGCAGACGCCTTATCTAGATTAATCAGAGAGTACTCTACGGTGGACGACGACACAATCATCGCCTCGCTATCAAAGGAAGACTACGCAGCATCATACCTAACGAAAGCAGTCCGTGCTTTACCAGTATCTGTGTCAGACACTCAAAAAGCCTCTAGAAACAATGCACTGATCAGAAAAGCTATGAAATATGTCACGCAAGAGTGGCCACGCATCGCTTTCGAGGGTGACATGAAGAAGCTTTACCACCGTCACGATTCCTTATGCGTCGTCGATGATTGCCTGATGTTCGGAGAGAGAGTAGTCGTGCCGAAGTCACTACAACCAAGAATGCTTCAACAGTTTCATACTGGTCATTCTGGGACAAGGCGAATGAAGTCTATAGCCTGCAGTTATGCATACTGGCCTCTGACGAGCCAGCACATCGTCGACTTGGTACGCAGATGCACGCAGTGTCAGCAGGCAGCGAAATTCAACGTTAAAGCGCCACCGATCGCCTGGCCACAGCCTGAATACCCATGGTCGCGAATACATATCGACTTTGCTGGACCAGTCAACGAAGTAACCTACTTGGTTGTTGTAGATGCTTTCTCGAAATGGCCGTAGATTTTCCCGGGGGTGCCACCGCTCACCATAAAGACACTGCAGATCCTTACAGAGAATTTCTCCAGAAATGGCCTGCTAGACATGATTGTTTTAGACAACGGGTCCCAGTTTACCTCAAGTCAGTTTCAAGATTTCTGTTGACGGCTAGCCATCATCCACTATCGCTCTCCACCTTATCATCCGCAGTCAAATGGCCAGGCGGAGAGATTTGTGGTTACTTTCAAGAGGGCACTACTTAAGTCAAAAGGGAAGGAGACGCCGATGAAGTCATTACAAAACTTCTTGTTCGTTTATCGAACGACTCCGAAAGATGCACTACCACAGCAAAAGTCTCCAGCAGATTCTCTCATGGGTAGAAAGTTGAGGACAATACACAACTTGATGTTGCCAAACAGGACCACGCGCACAATGATAGTTTAAGGAATTAAATATTCTTTTAATGATATCATTAAATACATTAGTAACATTCTATTCTAGTTATAATAGTGTAAAATGTTATTTATAGGTAAAATAAAAAGTATCAGTCTATCATATAGAAGAATAGATTAACACTAACATTTTAAGGTATGTTAATATGTTAATAGATTTATTCGTATCTCATTGTTGATACACTCACTAAAACGTGAATGTAATATTCCTGATGTGAAATGTCCCATATTTTATCCAATGTACTCTATATCATTCCTATAATTACAATGCATTTGAATCGTCCCATTGATTTATCACGCACTGAAATTGCTGAACTAAGTTCCAGTCCCGTTGTGAACATCAACATCGGGATCCGAGTACATCCATTTAGTGAGTCATAAATAGGACGAAAAAAGCGTGTGTTCGAATCCGATCACCAGTCACAATCCAACTCAAACAATATATTCATTCGTGCTGAACAGCTGAGTGGCTAACTACTCCAGTAGCGATTTGAAGTAAAATGTGCTAGCATCTTCTCTCAGAGTTAATTTCTTCATAAGTAATTAACTACTCCTAATATGATAATTCAGTAATATGATAGAATAATTTTGAAAACGAATAAGTTATACTAATAGTGAAAAACGATTTAAATACAAGGTTAGTGAAAAGGTAAATGCAAAAATATTTTAGCAAACTTGAGGATCATCTAATCCCTAACAGTAACATTAGATTGGTAAATATAGGTGTAAAGTAAAAGTAAACTAATTTCGATTGTGTAATGTAAAGATGAAGTTGATCTGAAAAAATGGGATGCATGTTTCGTCATACAATTTGAACAGTCTGATCACACGCATATACTTGTCAAGACATTTATATATAAACATGGTTAACTAATAAAGATGAAGTTTTGCAGCAAAATGAAAGTGGGCATTCTACCATTGAATTCCATCCCAGTGGTGAAGAGTTTTAGCCGCTTGCCAACCTAAAGCCTTTGAGGTGGGATTCGGAGTATTTACTGTTGATGAGTCCTATATTGGAACGAAACAGATGTCCAGTTCTCCCCGGATTTTATGGGTACTGTTATGTCAAGAGAAATTTGGGGGGTGTGATTGGATGGATGGCCGAGTGCCAATTGCTAGTGCCTAGTTGATCATTGCGCGTCTGCCCTGTGCCCACTTAGTCCCGATTCGAAATAAGAAGAATGCGAGCCGATAGGTCAGCCAGACAGAATCATATTATATTCCAAGCATTCTTTTATATATACACAAATTCAGACCACACAACAAATCGATTTGAAAAATTAACATGATTACAGAACGACGGGAATAGTGGTAGTGAATAGGAGCAACTTGTACACAACTAATTAACTATAGTCTATAATAAGAGACAATGTAATAACAGTAATTATGCTGAACGGGAGGATAGGGCAAGTGGAGCGTAACAATAATAGAAGCAAAATGTTTACATTACAGAAAGTTCGAATAAATGAAATAATGTTCGCAAACACAATTCTGAAAGTTTATTACGCTTCTTTCTATTTCGGCATAACAGGTACTGTACCAACATGAATTTGTGGTGAGTTCAATCAACTAAAAATGTCAATATTACGTTACCGAATAAGGGCTGGGGTGGAATCTAACAAATCTACTGCTCAATAATCACATTTAATTCCAAACTAATCATCTTTGAGAAGTTGAAAACTATGATTGTACATAGGCCTCATAATTGTATGAATGATTACACTACTTACTTCTGTAATAAAACACTGCATTCAGAGGTGAGAGTAATCTGTAATTTGTGCCTCAGTGGCTTTAAAAACTAACAGCATCAAGCAATCCGATAAGGGTACGGAAGAGACAACTTTCGTCGTGTAGCTCGAAATATATACGACAAGTTTGCTTTCCCGAAGACATTCATAGATTTGTCTAGCAGTTGTCTAAACATACTCTAACAATAATATTTTGTATCACAAAACAATTATTTGAATACAAGTAACTTTTGTCATAACTTTAACAATTTTATTATATTTCAAATAAATACGCTGAATGCTTTCTAATCTTTCACTTTACACACCAATCCCAATACAAACATTCTAGTAGTGTTGTTATGGAATGAGATTGATCAGTCACTGTTGCTAATATATATATTCTGAAGAGATTACCTCAACTGAGTGGTAAGATAAAATTGTATGTTACAAATGGAGCCAGCCTAGTTTTGCTTAAAATATCGTAGTGTTGATGATTGGACGATGACTGGAATTCAGTAGGGATTGTGACAAACGCCATTGTGTTCTTCACTAATCAACTGATTTGAAAAAGCCACAGTTTTACAAATGTGAGAACTTTAACACTTGAATTTGGCAAGTGTAAAGTACAAACTGAATCCTATTTACCAGCCTCACATCGATTTGCTTTCCTACTCGAATAAAGGTGATTTGTCAACAATTCAATGTTCTGAATATCTTAGCCTTTTCCTCGATCATAACTCTGAACACAATATTGGTGCACAAATTATTTCACTGTGGAACTACTCACTCAAAACACACTTTCTTTCATCCACAACAATCCAACATTAGTTCACTTATAATGTTTTATACTCTCTATCCGATTGGATAATCGTAATGAAATGTGACCTCTTATTTACATTTATATTCTATTATATTTGATTTTGGTTATTTCCCTGAAGAAGCCTAAACCAGTTTGCCAAGTTAAACGTTAAAATTTTTTTAACTTCATTCACTAAGATTATTTGAAATTATATTTTATTTATATTAAATGGGTTTGTTTGTAGAGAATGCCAATTTTTAGTCAAACAAATTGATCACTTATGACAATAGATGATCGTTCAGCTATATCACAAAATGATGGATGTAAGAATTTCACCAGTGGGTTTCATCCTAATGGTGCAGTAGGTTAGGCGTCCATCTACGTAAAGCCCCTAGTGTGGGACGTAGCGTAAACGATGGTGTAAGGTACTATATTAGTACAAATCAGCTGTCCAGTGTTCTTCAGTTTTCAATGGGCACACAATAATATTAAAATATGGACTCGGTGATCTGACAGTTAAGTCTTTGACTCAACACCTGAGGGTTGTGGGCTTGATTCATCAGTAGCATCATAAATGCACACCTCTGAGAAATATATCTGTACAGTCCCAATCATTGATTTCCAGTGGTCAATCCATGATACCAAACTCAATTTCGCTTATCTCAACATCACCCAATTATGCTTTAAAATTCTGCCTACTAATTAGTAGTACAAAATAACTCGGATTTTCGCAATCACATGCAGTCAGCGATTCCAATGTATTTACCTGTTTTTTTTTCAAGGGTTAGCTAAGAAGAAATGATTGCAGTGTTTCCGTCCAAGTTCCCTGGCATCAAGTATCTACACAGTTAAAAAATGAATGACCCAAACATTTACCAGTCTACTAATTTTAAACTGCTTTTTAGTTGTCATCGTCTAACGGTGAATACAGTTTGATAGCTATATAAGGATAGAGTTAAGTATATCTTTCTGTCTGTGTCATCATTAACAATTACTTTTTTTCTTTATTTCAGATCGTGCGATATCTTCTATGCCGAAGCGTCAAAGTCTCTTAATTGGCCTAAACTAATGAAAACTATCCTGGATGATCCTGAAGGATTTGTTGAACAAGGCAGTTGGTCATTTGTTTCACCAGATGAAGTGAATACGCACTTAAAATTAATTAGTTTGCTTCAAAATATTCCACAGAATTTAGTGTTTTACATACTTATACATGAATTTAAACAGTGATGGTGGGGAGTGGTAGGTTTAAGTTAAGGGTGACCAGACCATGACTTCAGATGAAGTCATCAACTCTTGGCCCGCGTCATGTGTATGTAAACTTCGCGGTTGGTGGTCTGAGCGACAACTTCCTTGCTTTGTGTGAGATATTGAGCAACCTAGTTTAATATAAGTCACAAGTGTTTACCTTATAGCTTAGATCCCAGAATTGTTCTGCCTTTTCTTTTACGGATTTACCATTTATCGTGGAACTATATTTCTCTATGCATCATCTCTTTCATTTTCACTCATGTTGTTCCTACTTTAGTATTTATCACTCTATAGTATTATTGTGTGCAACTAGAACAAGTACATGTATATAACAGTTTGTACGTTGCTCGTGGCTGGTTAGTCTGTGGTTATGGCGCTTCACTGTCAGTAGTGAGCTCTGCCTTAACCCTAAACTACAAATTATTATCGTTATTACTCGCAAAAATTTGAGGCTGGAAGCTGCATAGTTTTATCTACAGTTCGTAAATTAGCCGAATGTAATCTGTAACGTAGATGTTCAACATTCTAAGACTTAAAATTACCCCTAATTTTATTATCTGATCAACCGACATGGCATTTTAACCTATGCTCTATACCTTACATCCAGTCACCTAATATCATTAATTTTTCAACATGTATTGCACTGTTTACGGTATTTTTGTTGATCAATTAGAATTACCTTCTGTGCTTACAAGTTGGTCTAATTCGAACGTGAGCAAGAGTTGATATGTTGTTACTGTTGGGATTTTAGTTGTCAACAATAAAATTAAGCATCGACATTATCCGGTTTCATGACTAGATTGTTTTCTTCAATTTGCTAGTAACTTTTCGAATTCGTTTTCGTCTCTTCAAAGGATGATGATGAAGATGAGGAGGACAGTGAAGATGAAGATGAGAATTATGCTCCGTCAGAAAGTGAATTATCGGGCGATGGTGAAGAAGATGCTAGTGGTGATGAGGACTCTAGTGGTGATGATGAGGATTGGGAAGCTGAAGAAGATTCGGATGAACCGGAAAGTTTAGATTCTGATGAATCAGAAGGCAAAGATTGGGATGAGTTAGAAGAAGAAGCTCGAAAAGGTTTGTAAATTCTGCTTTCATTAATACTAAATTCTAAATAATGAATGCTTCAGTTTCATTAATAGATTAATACGTTTGTAAAAGAAGTGAAAGTCGAGTATTTGAATATTTATTTGGTAAATAAGTTGCTGAAACCTCCAGTTTGTTTAATCCTCACGTGAATATTTGATGCAATACTTTTGTTATAATTAGCAAATGTTCTTAGCAGTGTTATTAGTTCTGTAATATTCGTTCAAAAAGTAGAATTTATGCCTACAGTTTGGGAATCCCTATAATGTTTTTAGCTTATGTACAGCAAATATAAGAATTATTATATAATATGTTATCTTGTGTATTGTTACTTAACTGCTTTAATTGTTTATTGAATATCTTAATGAATACTTTCCTATTCTCTTCTATTTTTTACAGATGATGCAAAAATTGAATTATCTGACAATGTAAATGTAAAGAAACGTCCAAGAGCTCGTAGTCCATCGCCAGCATCACGTATAAAACCTCGTCATGGAGTTAAATCACCAAATAAGAAAAATAAACGCTAATAAATAAAACAACATTGTTTGTTTTTAGAAAGCATTAATTGAAAGCATTTCCGAAATTTCTCCTAGTTGCATGTGTTGTACAAAAGAATGTTTACTAAGTTTGATGTGTCCAATTTTTCCTTCTTTTTTTTTGTTTTATAAGAAAAAAAAAAGAAACAGATATGTCTATTATTATCATTACTATGTACGTATCATTATTTTCTCTTGTCCATATATATTACTGATATACTGTTTACAGTTAGTTTTATACTATTTGTAGGTATATGTAATACTCTGGTTCTATATAAAAAGAGTTACACTTATCTATTGAATGGTTGTGACTGTTATTGAATATGTATTCTGAAAACAAGTAATATGTAGAGAATCATAGTTTAGTTTTCAGTAATAGGCAGCTTTGGAAATAAAGTAGTTTCTACTGTTCGGTTTATCCTAATTTTGAATTGTAACATTGCATATCTCTGGCTTCATTGAGTGGAGCTCAAGTCTCATGATAAGCACTTACCTATTCGGTTAGTTTGCAGTATCTAGATTACGAATAAGTGGTAGTTTAGATATATGGGTCTATACTAGGATTTAAATGACTTTATCTTGTTTAAATTCCCACACTATGTTTGACATATCAAGGTTGCTTTCATTTTGTTTTGAGAATTAAACTGTCATATACCTTCATTTTTATTTAGCTACTCTACTTGTCCTTATCTAGTTTTATTTTCCATAATACATATGTATCCTTGGTCCTATCCTTTTTAGAATAGTTTACCAAGCCATTGAAATAATCTCGTTATTTCTTTGAACTTATTTTAATCGAGATTTGTTCCAAAATATCGATTAAGGTATAAACTCTGTAGCTCACACAACAATCCCTGAGTTATTGATGCTTCTATTATGTAGTGTATGGGATATTTCACTTTTTGGGAAAGTCACTAAACCTTTAAAAATTTAGTGATTAGATTGTACTTAAAATCAATGTTTTGATTTAATGGGATTTTTCTGCGTATAGATGACATTGTACTCGGTAAAATTTGTACATTTTAAACAAACTGTTTGACTATAAACTTAACCAAAGTTTGCACAGGCAGTAATCAGAACACTTACAAATTAATAAACAAATCATGTTTTTCTTGGATATCGTTAATCTGACTTCATCAGAAAGGGTGTCGACATGAATGATTTGCAGACTGGACGGCAATACTATCTGCCTTTATAAAAATATTGTGGAGGATTTTGAGCGAGTAATTTCACTGAACAATGGTACATTTTCATATCGAACAAATTTCATAGAATCGATCTTTCTGAAAGCATCAAGATTAATTTACCCAAGTCAAAGTAGTCTCTGAGAGGCGGTCAAACTTAGCTGTTTTACTTGTTCATTGTACTCTTTGGCGTTTATTTCTGGTAATTCTTTAAAACAAACCTCATTTCCAAATCAGTGTTATGTTTGTTTCTCTTCCAGGTTTACGCTGTCAAGTTTGTCCCTATTGTAGTATCATAATTTCGCCAGGTTTTTTCTCAAAGCTCTCTTACCATCTGCATGGTGACTGGGTTGTTGATAAGGTAGAGTGGTTTGCAATTTGACAAATGAGATAGGTGTTACCACTTGGTTTGCTCCTCACTAGTACCCACTACTTTCTAAAGGTCAGGTTGCCTTCGCTACATTTTTTTAATCAGCAATGCTACTTGGACTGTCAGATGACTAAATTATTTCAGGTTAGACAACACTTCACGATATGCAACCTGGCTCCCATTTCTCTCGGACGTTTTCGCATCCCGACTTACCATGGACCTAGTGAGCATGAAAGCTCGTCGCTTAATAGAAAAAAGTTGAAGCATACAAATATGCAGTGAGCACGTATCGTCAACATCAGATGTCAAGACAAACAAGAGAGAAATGCCAAAGCTTACTGATTTTCATATCGTATAAGGGAGTAGTAATCTTTAGTCTGAAGTTCTTTTCTACCATATGAGTTACCTTTTAATACTTGTAGTCGATGAGGTCTGGGGACAAGCTAAAATTAAAACCGTACAAGATCCCTTGCAGTGATATTCAGTTTCTACGAATGCATGAAAACCTACAGGATTAAAATGCCTGACACTAATCGTATTAAACTCAAGGCAAAAGAAAAATTAAATATAGAACTAATGGCTGGAGTAAAAGTTCTGACAATCGTGAATTTTCGGATAAAGTGTCTCCAAAACGAATGATACCAAGCTTACTGTGAGTGCAGAACAAAGCAACTTAAGTGGTCTCCAAACCTTCTTACGAAATTCCCGAAACTCGTTTAACAGACAATAGAAACTAAGTGCACTGACATAAGTTTTATGTAACTAGCATGACCAACACCTGGCTGACTCCAACTACACAAGACAACTAGGTTTAAAATACTTCGAAATAGAAAGAGCTGGCAGATTGTGCAGTCATAAAAATGGAGAGGAACCTCTTGTCATCAGAAAAGTATCCTACACATGTTTGTTGATAATGTCTCACGAAGTTAGTATATGATGGCTAAAGTGTAGGCGACAAGAGCTACATCTATGCTTAGCTTATAAGAGTCTAAGATGAGTAACAGATGAAGTTTTCCTATATAAACCTTTTGTGTAGTCTCGAAACAGAAAGCGTTTTTTTTCATTCAACCACCGTAGACCTCTACAACCTGAAGATAATTCTGTCATATCGTCGAATTATTGAAAAAGTCTTTGTTATTTCATTATGTAAGAAAGTAAACAAAGCACTATATAGAATTAAGATCATTATAAATGTACCATACGCTTGATGTGGAAGACTCCAAAAGCAATGATTGCTTGACGCTATCGAATGGATCTGGCCATACATTGTTAGTTTTTACTTTTCGCACTTTTATCAAAATCGACGTGACACATCCAAACTGAAAGTGTGAAAATGAAACATTAACGAAACCTTGGCACACTGGACAATCAATCAGGATTCTTTTGAAGAAATGGTCTTGAAAGTCTTTTTGGAAGTTATGCTGAAATCACCGCACCGTGCGTACAACATGGGAGAATGGTATCACTGAGTATGTTTCATCAGAGAAACACAAGTCTTTCTAAGTAAAAGGACAAGTCTAGATTGTTGAATATTAGCGAAACTAAGAACGGGTGCTGTGAAATTTCGCCTCGGCAGTAAAATTGTCCAAGAAGTTTTATTCGTGAAACACATCTCAGAATGCATTTAACTCCTATTTTCTTGTACTAAACAGAGTGGGAACAATATGCTTTAGGAATGTCTGGTGATGGTACCTCTTCAACACAAATTCGCAATCATTGTAGCAAACTATGATAATTTTTGAACTCATTTGGCAGCATACACACGTCGTAATCTGATGTCAAAGTTTATAGGTGTGTTGTCGACATCAAATCTTTTTCAATATAATTCACGTCGATTGTTAGTTGACATATTTTCTAAAGCTAACTGAATGAAACTGTTTGTGTAGTGTCTAGTCAATAAAAAATCACTGATGTACAACCCATTTATTATATGGTTAACTGATTGTACTACTTTATGTTGAGTATATTATTTTTGACAGAATAAGTTGACAATTATACTGTGTGTGATGTATATATCCTTGTTTTTCATAAGTGATTAATATCGATACGATACAGACAACAATGTATACTAGAAGCCAGAGTAAAGAGTGCTGCAGAAGACGAACTCGAATCCAATTCTAAAGCTTTGATGGTATGTGGTATGCTACTTTGAACGATTTGGTTCTATCTGTTGTATTTCCCTTGCTAATTAAGTGTGACAAAATAGAGCTACATACGGATTTATCCATTCCCCCCATTTACATATCAAGTTGATAGATGCTTATTAATCCGTTGGTTTAGTCATCTAGTCGTACGCCTAATATAGCCTTCTTCACAGCATCAGCTGGATTTACAAATGCATATAGAAGTGGCAAAACCAGGTAGCTTAACTTCATTTGAGTAACTATCACAGGTCGACTAATGAATGATGAACAGGAAGGTGTGCTGCACTGCAAAATCGTACTATTAAGCCGTTGGCCTGCAGATGTCAAGTCGTAGTACGAAGTCGTTTGACGCCCAACATTTCGTTTAAATTGTTGAAACAATCTACTCTCCCATCGCGCTTCCCTGTCTATCGTTATTACTGAAGAAACCCTAAAGTTGGCGATCCAATAGTTAACAAGTTTCTTAGCGATCGTTGAAGGTTCTGTATCTTTCAGGGGTAACGTTATTGGCCAACGCGTAAACCGATCAATACATGTCAAAATATGCGTATAGCTGTTCGATGAGGGATAGCAGGCCAATTAAGTCTGCATCCATTTGATCAAATCTGGAATCCATTACTGAAAAGCCCTGTAAAAAAGTGATAGTCTGCTGATGTATCTTCGGTGTCTGACAAAGTTTGCACACTTTCGCCCATTAACGTATTTCCTGTTTCATATTTACTCAAACAAGCTTTTCTGATATCAATATGATAGTTCCTTTAACATATGGATATGAGAGGTTATGAAATCTTTTAAAAACTATTCGTCACATAGATGGCGGTACTACCAGCCGTGTCTTTCTCGTAGATATGTCGATCGTAAGTATTTATGTACCATTTCATGATAGCTGTTGAAGGTTTAGTAACGTTTGATACTCTAAAAGCTTACGTATATCGATGTTATCTTTCTGCTATTATGATATCATTTTGCATTCTATCGCTACATCACTTAGAGCTGCCACAATCAATCGAGGTAAGACATTTACCACTTTACTGCCAATTTCTTTAATAAAGCGTATGTCCGTTGAAAATTACGAGATGAAGTCTAATTGTCGACTTTTTCTGAGATTTTTGTTGTCGTGCTTAGTAATATATGCAAAGGAATTCGCATAACCCAAAGGGTGTTGTGATTACTGTCATGACAATATCAGTCGGTGCCAGTGGAATCTGATAATCGTTGTGTCGGACGTATTATTAACAAAAATCCTGTATATGGGGAAATTGGATATCTATCTGTAATAATTTGTCTGTTCAAAGAGCTATAATCACTACTTAGTCGCTCTTCCTTGTTCTTTTTCGGACCAAATGTAGTGGGAACGCCCACGCACTATTCGAAGGACGGATGACACCTAACTAAAGCAACTTATCAAACTCTGCCTTGACAATCGATAGGTGCTTAGGATTTAATCATTGTGGCCGAAAGTGTGAAGGTGATCCTGTTATATCTATGTGATATACGACATCAGGTTTTACTAGCGTGTCCTCATAGGTAATCAGTAGCAGCTACGAAAATTTCTGAAAGAGAGAAAAATATAGGCAGCCAAGAGTCTGTTGCACGAACAATAAAGACATGGAAGCAAAATCGATAACTATTTTATTGATAAAGATATGATGCTATGCACTAGCGATCTATGTCAATTTGCGTTTACTAATAGGTTATAATGCCTAACGAAGTCAATTTCAATGATTGGAAACATCCGCTACCTCTGCTACCATAAATTTCCACTCGAAACTAGTGTCAAGACCTAAAGTGAGCACTAACGAGTCTTCCATATGTTCCTATCTCGGATGTGTTTGCCAAGCGCAGGACCGCTACAGCCGTCAGCGACCACCAGCTTCGCCGTTTCCAAGCTAGTGTTTCCTGAAGTTACATAGTAACGGACACTATTTAGCCTAATCACCAAAAGTGTGGTGATATTAGAATTTAGTTAGCACAGTTTGCTCTGGTTGGTAAACACCTTTGTATGCTATGGGATTGCCGTATAGATCTCTCGCGTTACGGGCTGCACAACCATAGTGCTGAAATCTACCCCGTGACATTCTCACATGGTCTTTCATTTTGCCTAGTAACCAGTCGATAGCATGATGGTCCGCCAAAAATATATCTTTAATAACTGCTTGTTTAAAGATATCGTAAGGTGCCTTCTTGTCTTTGTTAACTAATGCTTTCCTAACATGACTGGCTATAAAGTCATGTAGCGTTGTGCTCACTTACCTATAATTTACATTTTACGTTACAATATGATATAAAAAAAATAATTCTTTACACGTGGAAATCCTTAAACAAGAACAAGGAACTTAAAAGATACATTAATAACATGAATGTGTACCAGTTATAGACTGAATATTTCAATGAAATATAATACTGGCAAGTGAATTAAGTGACATGTTAAAATATATCAAGTTAGTTTATGGAAACTATAATAATCCATTTAAACATAAAACGTAATGAAGGGCATCTTCATTATTAATTATGAAGAAGGTGAGTTTAAATAACCAGCATAAATTGTGATATAGTGCTAAGTTTTGCGAGTTTATGGTGACACCTAGATAAGCGCTTACGAACGTAAGACCAGCGACACAGTAACAGGAAGCTAAGCTATTCCGCAGCGCCCCTGCCCAGCTAACTAGAGTAAGAAGTCCAGAGACAGCAAGAGGCGTTTATTTCACAGGCAGCCTGTCAGACGACATCATCACACACAACTCATGCGTATATATACAAAAATAACGAACCAATAAGATTTAATGTCTCACCAAGTGGGAAAAACGAACTGAAGGTGAGACGGGGAATTTTCGGCGCGATAACAGGAAATTCAAATTTACACAATAAAATCACAAAAATAACAGGTTTGGAAGTGAGTTTTGGGGATCTAACATCCCCAATATATAGAATGTCAAGTAGTGAATGATTAAGATACTACTAGATAATTTTACAGATAATGTCATATGATTAACTGAATAGGATGGATTATTATGTGAATAGACAATATTGACGATATGACAGAGATAATGTAGAAAAGTTTTCACTGAGGTAGCATGTTCTCTATTTATGTTTACTACTTTCTAGTATCTGTCGAAATGAGTAAAGGAAAGTTGTTGGAAGTGTCGTTGATTTCAAGAACTCTATGATTCGTGCACTATATTCCACGAACAATATACTTTATTATTCCATTGACTAACATCAACAAAGCATATACAATAATCAATATAAATATTTAAAATCAGAACAAAGAGTAGATGAAATATTTTTACATGCAACAACTATCTAACGAGATAATGAAAATTAAAAAAGAAAAATCTTATAATCCTTCAAAAATAGATGGATGCTTGTACACAGTATATAGCTAATTTGCTAATTGTTGTTAACTCATAGAAATAAAAAAACACACAACCACTGATATTACAATCTAATTAACCTATTTCATTTATATCAATTACCCACATCCTCTATGTCATTCGTAAAAATAGCTATTCTTGCAATTTTATCGAATCCGATTTGGTAATACAATTAACCCGTTCATCACATACATGCGAAAATTAACCGAAGACAATCTTCATATTGTTTGTGAGAAATATTTTAGTAAACGCTATACAACATTCAAAACGCTGTCCAATTTATGTCTCACTCAAACCAACACAATCACTTCATTCCTTTCAGTCAAACTGTAGAACATTACAACAAAAGGAAACCAATCCAACATCATCTACGAAAAATATTTCATCAACTGGGAAGAATACTCCTCCTCTGTCACTTGTGTATGATTGCACATAGACGTGAAATTAAACGACATGATATGCTCTCTTAGATATTGACTTCTATAAACAACCATGGGAATCAAACCAAACAAGAAAATATTCGAATACTGAAATGAGCAAGTTATTAAAATGTCAGTAAACTTGTAGAAGCATTTGCATAAATCGCAATCACTATGTATGTCAAAGTAGATCTCATCTATTGACCAATACAATACACGCTAATCAAAGTCAAAATGCATACAGGATTTACTTGACTTAGCGTTAGATTTACCGGAATAACGCGCCTGAAGTCAATAAAGTTGAAAGATTTTCTTGAGTGTTCAGAATATTTATGTTCGATATGGTTCTGCTGATATGGTTCAGCAATAAACAATAATTTACTCGTCACTTACATTCAAAACGATTAAGCTACAACAACAGCATAACGGTTACAATAATCTGCACCTTATACATGAGGCTAAAAAACGCAAAACAAAATGGCTGGACAAACAAACACTTCCAACCAATAGAAAACAATATCTATAAAGTTCGGTCATAACTGATAAATGAAATGCAAGTTACAAATTACACAATAAACACTCAACTACTCATGAGTAGTTGAACATCAACATTGGGATGCAGGTACATCCAGCCGACGAGTCCCAAATAGGACGAAACGCGCGTCCTGGATTCCACTTGCCAGTCACAATACAAATTAAATGATAATTACGAATAATCGCTATATCGAGGCGATCCGCACAGGATGCACATATAGCAACAGTGACTGACCAGTTTCAGTCTATAACAAATCAATGGGAATATACAAATTCATTCTACTACTCATGAGTAGTATGGCAATTACAAATAAATCAAACAACGGATAAGTGGAAAAATGACAATAATAAAAACTGAAAAGGTAATCAATGAATGTACTTTCATTTTCAGTCAATATTGAAACTAGGAACACACTCATAATGAAATCTATTCAGTGTCACTTTACATTTCGTATTCACAATCTACAATCTTTGAACTTAACACCTTATCGAAACGATAACATTGAATATATTATCTTCTATTACATTTCAATTTCCCACTCTTAACTTCATGTTGGAGCTTTAAATGTTCGTACGTTGTGTCAAATTGGTCAACAAGCTGCGTCAACTAAAACACTACAATCTCTTGCAATTGATGTTTGCTGTGTCTCTCAAAAACACGCATACAGAACCCCAGCAACGTCATCCGTTCGACCCCACCTAATCAGTGCAGTGGAACAGCACAATTCACTCTTCTTTTATATGGAGAACCTACAGCAGGCTCATGTGGCCTTGCTGGTGTAGGTATAGCATTAACCTTACGGGCAGAACAGGCACTTCTAGAGTGAATTCCTGTAGACAGTCGTTTATGTGCTGTTCGTCTAAATGGTACTAACTGCAGCACAGATGGAGTGTAAGACGAGTTCTATATGAAGTTCTTTAGCCTCCTTCAGAAAGCTAAGCACTCAGACATAGTGATTCTAGCAGAAGATTTTAATGCCCGAATCGATAAGCTGAATCAGGCTGAAAAACACTTCGGTGGGTCATTCGGCATCCCAGCCCAGCGAACGGAAAACGGAGATCGCTTGATACAATTATGTTCAGACTACCGTTTATTTTTAGCTAGCACAAACTTTAAGCATAAGGAGAGACATTGTTTAACCTGGGGACATCTAACACCTACACAACGATGGACACAAACTGACCACATCAGCATCAGTTATTGTTGGAGAAGCTATATAGAGGACAGCCGCTCTTTCTAGGGCACGTGTTTAGATTCTAACCACGCCCTAGTGAGAGCACATATCTCTATGGGTTTTGACGGTCGCAGAAAGGTCACATCAGGCAAACCCCTTAGATATCGATTCGAGATTGAAAATACCAAGATTGCATTTAGAAATGATTTGGCTAAGCATTTGATTGCCTACAACCAACAGGTTCATCCCAAAACAGCTTGGAACGTTTTCAGAGCAGGTGTTATTCAGCAGTGTTATCTGCAATTAACTTCAATCCGAAGGTTATGGAAGACCATTAGATCTATAAAACTTCTAGTGAATTGATGAAGGCTCAAAAACCTATTTGAGCAGGCTCGGAGAATAATAAAGAATGACGATAATTGAAACGAAGACTGGCAAAAAGTTTGAGTAAGGATCGTAAACAGTGGTGAGCGACAAAAGGTCAGTGGAAGCGGGCGATAAACCTTATAAAGGCTCTCTACCCGGTCACCACCGGTCACGTCAGAGCATTTGATAAATTTTCACGAAAAACTTCATCCTTAAGTGGGGTGCGTCAGGGTTGCTTCTTATTCCAAGTTTAATTTTATAGTTCATGTATTTTATGAATCAAACATGATCATTCTTCTGGCATTTATCATTGTAGGTACTAATGAATTGCAAGTTAACTACACTTATTACCTCTATTTAAGTACACTAATTCAATGCATAATATGTCAGCATTATTGATAAGCTAATGAAGTAAAATATAAGATAACAATGAGAAGCCAATGAATAGATTCCATTATTTATTGGTAAACAAAGTGTTCATTACACACTTCTTGTTACTATGCATGAAAATGTTTTGTTAATTGAAATAACAAAAGTACTTTTAAACCTTATTGAAATGTAAATGTTTAGTCAGTGTTGATGTCAAGGCTCTCAATAGATAGTGGACAGTTGATTCTGGAAATGTGCATCACCACGATGAATGCAATTCCATGAACGTGAACACAACTACTACAGGAGCAAGTTTCAAGTTTGTTCAACCTTGGCTACAATCCTTTAACGATGTTAATCTTTGATACAAGATCTTCTGTCAGTCGAATCTCCCAGAAAATCGTCAATATTCTGTCGAGTCGACTTCAGCATCATGTTCACTCTAAACGTCCTTCTAAGCTTCATGTATCAAACTTCTCTATAAAGTCAAATGTATAGCAGTGAAATACCCAAACTGTCAATGCTTGTAGGCTAATTTAAAGATGTCGGCATTTGGAGTCGTTCAATTAGTTGTAAATCACATGGATTATTTCAGTCTGATTAATTAACTTTCATCGGACATACTTCATTGTGATTTCACTTTCCGACACTTCTGTTACACGTTTAAGAGTAAATATTTCCGTTATTCCGGTCTAAGGCAAAAATCTATGATTCATGAAATAAGTCAGTAGTAGTGACCACGAAATAATGTATTTTGTGCATCCACGATGCCACCAGGAAATTAAGCTTGGCACATACTCTCTATCCGATTATCCAATCGGATAGAGAGTATAAAACATTATAAGTGAACTAATGTTGGATTGTTGTGGATGAAAGAAAGTGTGTTTTGATTGAGTAGTTTCACAGTGAAATAATTTGTGCACCAATATTGTGTTCAGAGTTATGATCGAGGAAGAGGCTAAGATATTCAGAACATTGAATTGTTGACAAATCACTTTTATTCGAGTAGGAAAGCAAATCGATGTGAGGCTGGTAAATAGGATTCAGTTTGTACTTTACACTTGCCAAATTCAAGTGTTAAAGTTCTCACATTTGTAAAACTGTGGCTTTTTCAAATCAGTTGATTAGTGAAGAACACAATGGCGTTTGCCACAATCCCTACTGAATTCCAGTCATCGTTCAATCAATAACACTACGATATTTTAAGCAAAACTAGGCTGGCTCCATATGTAACATACAATTCAATCTTACCACTCAATTGAGGTAATCTCTTCAGAATACATATATTAGCAACAGTGACTGATCAATCTTATTCCATAACAACACTACTAGAATGTTTGTATTGGGATTGGAGTGTAAAGTGGAAGATTAGAAAGCACTCAGTGTATTTATTTGAAATATTATAAAATTGTTAAAGTTATGACAAAAGTTACTTGTATTCAAATAATTGTTTTGTGATACAAACTAATTTAAAAAGTGCATTGTCAATGAAAATTCAAAATATTGTTATGAGTTTTGATAAAACACTTTTAAATTGATTAATGGGAAGTGTTTCAGTTTTGATTCGCCTAATGGCGATGATGGTGACGATAGTCAGCTGATGACCTGAAATCGATACAAAATGTAAAAAGTGTATTCATAGTGCATTTAAAGAATGTGAAATATTGATGAGAATATACTCTTAAATTCACAGCTCTGAAGGTGGTTGGAAGCGATTGGCAAGAAATCTAAGTGATTATATAGCTTTAATGCTAGTTTATATTCACCCATCAGCCATTCTAACTTTCATGATAGAATAGATCTCTCTGAACAATCCCTGTCTTATATCCTAAGTATTCACAGCTGAGCTATTCAGATTGAGAAACACAACCTCTGGGATCAAGATATTTACACTGATTGGCCAATATCACTTTCGATCACTGCTTTAGTACTGTCGACCTAGCTGTAATGTGGTCAGTATTCTGACTGACTATATTTTTGATCTGGGGTGACTGTAATCAACTGAATTTGATTAGCGCTACAACATGTATGACAAACATCTGATCGGTCATCACCAAAAAATTAGTCAGTATAATTATCTTAGTCTTGAAAGCAATCCATCACAAGAAGAATCGCTCGTTGGTGATGGTTGCAGACCTCAATGTCAGATGACGCGGATATAAATCAGAAGAAGAGCATAACTATCTTGGATATTGTAGATATGCAGTTGATCGATAGTTGTCTACTAGCAATAAACCGAAATTGAATAAGGTATCATTCAAACTACATCCGACCATCTAATATCATCATTTAGGCAAGAGGTAACATTTCAATCTTGATTGATGTAATTCGTCTAATCTTAACCGAACATGACACTCGTCAGCACATAGTGACTAATTAATGCATAACCGATGATCCATCAAAATAAAGCCTGTCGTTAATGATGGATAACTAAGGCTTTGTTTTCTTTATGTAATAAGAACATTTATTTCGCTCTCACTTCTATACAACGACTTTAATATTTAGCATTGATGTTACATCATTTATTACATTGAGTAATATGATGTGTTATACCTACACTTACTATTCCCAAATTCGATTTTACTTGTTTCTCAACTGTGTGTGTTGTACCATTGTCATTTTTCACACTAGGAATATCTCTGCAGTTTAAGTGGCGTGACATTTTCAGTGAGAATCGATGTTTACGCAGCATTAAATTCTTCAATGGATTTAAAGTGATCATGACAATGTTTTTACTAATTCAAACACCTGTATAAACCTGCTATTTTGAATAGATCTTGTCATATATAGAGAACCTGTGGTTATCTGAATTGATGTTAAAATTGCCAACGCTTCTGAATGCCTTGAAATGTTGATTGGTGTTATGATGGCAGTAATGCAACTGATGAGTACAAATTTGTAAGCCATGTTTTTATGTGAAGACAATCTAAGTGAGCTGTATTGTGTCATCAACTGGTTACAGCTTTGAGACAGAACAATCTGTATCTGCTAGCCAACATAAAGCCACTGAATGGTAAGTGACAAAGCTTTCAGATAACACATACAATTGCATATCAACTAGATTAGCTGGTACATATAATGCCATTGGACATGGTATACTTACATACTTCTGCAAATGTATTCAGTAGGCAAACAATAATACACTGACAAATTCAACAATAAATGCATCAATACAACAATCGACATTGAAGAAGGAAGTTATTGAAAATTGACAGAATATCAATTGAAATGAAACGATAAGACAGTTAATCCAATGCATTGCTGGTAAGTCAAAAAAAATCAACTGGAATAATCTGAAATGTTACCTACTTAGTCTTCTTTGGCAGCCAACTATTCTGTTTATTTATAGAAACACAAATTGAAGGAATTATGGGATAAAATTATGAAAATGTAAATGAATTATACACTAACAAATGCGCAAATATTCACACATACACACAAGCACATATTTGGTTTAATTGTATTTAGATTTTTCCTCTGATTTATCATGGACTGAAATGGATCAGCCTCAGTTGCTAACAATTTATCGTGAACAGATTTCCACGATGTAGCTATATACACAAGTATTATCTAAGTTGTGTCGTGACTGGTAAGTGGAATCTAGGACGCGCGTTTCGTCGTGATTTTGGGACTCGTCAGCTGGATATGCCTGCATCCCAATGTTGATGTTCACACTGGGATTTGAACTAAGTCCACTTCGTGCCAAACATCACCGCATTCATTACTAGACTGCTGAATGCAGACAGTCACACTTGTGCACAAGTTTATCAGGTCGTTCGCTAACAGTATTGTTGTCTCCCTTACTAATATCAAAACAATAATGTTAATGATTAGCGAGGGTAAATAGTGAATATTCCAAATTCATTAAAAAGGATTCTCAACGATGTCACTTGATTATACATTTAAGTTAATTAAGCTTGATCATATGTTGTACATAATCTAATTATCTCAGTCAGTGAATATTCACAATTTGTCAACCAATTAATCTACGTTTCTCGATAGGGATGCCAAGTATTTACGAATACTAGATTGTTATATCATGGTAGAGAATTGGAAATTACAATCTATTGAGTCAATTCTTCATGTTAGCCGTAACTTTACGGCTAAACTGTATCTTTTCAAACATTCATAGTTATACGTCTCGCTTTACATTGTTTGCAATAATCATCTACACATTCATCCCAACTGCGCCTACCCCCAAACATCATCCATCAAATATTTCCATCATTTATTCATTACAACAAAAGAGGATTACTGGAATGTGCATTGTAGATGCATGTGGATTATCATCTGGAGCCGAAGTTTGTTAAGTATAATGTTTAGGTTAATACAAGTGGTTTACATCCAACTTCTTGTCTATCATCGAACAGTTCATGAATCAGTTAGGCAGGAATTCAAAACAAAATTCAAATAGTCAGATTACAAACAGTGTTTCATCTGGAAAATTCAACTGAATCAATGGGGTAAACACAATAATTCATGATTAGTGATGATCTCCAATATTCCCAACAGACACACTCAACAACACAGCTACAGATGTTTTAAATAGATGAACGGACTAGTAATGAAAAGCATCTGTGTTTTCATGAGAAAATCTGCTGGACATGAAGTTAAAATGTAACTCATAAAGCTTCTACACTTATGCATCTGCCTGAATGTCCTTAGTTCATGATACCCATAAATCACAACAACCTGGTTGGTTGAGAGGACTATCCCTTATGCAACTTCCTAATGGATGTCAAAACGCATTGACTATAACGTGCATCCGACAATTAATGTTACATATGAGGCAGGAATAGACGAATTCATCAAAGATGTCTTTTATGAAACTAACTCATCAAATTGCATGCAACTGCAATCAGCATAACGATTAGAATGTGTCAACTCTCAGTATTTAGTTTATAATGAGAGTTATATCTAAATTTTTGTCAATCAGAAAGTCCTCAATCGGTATCTTATACTATTCCTTGACACATTCGTGAGTGAAGTAAAAATAAAACAAACATGTGTTAATCAATCAGTGAGCTGTAAATCTATCCATCTGTTTATTTGTCAACAAGACTATTATTTGTGTTAAATTGATCCAATTGTTAAGTAACAAATTGGTTAAGAAATTGAGTAATTCACAGATTATCACTACATTATTACTACAGACCTATACATTGCATACACTTGTAACCGAATATTTAATCATATCGTTCCATCGTTCCATTAATTCAGTGTGTTTATTCCATGAATGTACTATAGTTTTGCAATATCTACTCACTCATTCATTCGTGTATGTTACGTTGAATATAGACAACATTCTTCATAAGTTCAATCTAACACTAATTGGATTACTCATTAATTCATAAGTTGAAGAATTGTGACTTAAGTATCATAGATGGGCATTAGTCACAGCACAAATCACATCGAATTCATTGGAGATCAATCAATAATACAAATTACAATAATGAAATAAACTAGTTACGAATAATGTGCAGTAGATGACGACAAAAATGATTAGTACTTTACAATTTCATGAATGTGATCACCATCAGTCTGACCGACTTACGTTTTAAATTTTTTTCATTAACAACAATTGGTTCATTGGACTCTGCACTAGCAGGCAGATGTCCCATAGCATGATCTGTACAAAAAAAAAAAAACGCAATAACTCGAAAGTCAATCGAATAAAAAACTAAACTATAAAAAAACATAAAAATAAAAAATACACAAAAAAAATTGTACGCATGACAAAAGTAATCACAAAATACAATAGAAAAAACCTGAAAAAAATATCCGAAAAAACAAAGAAATTTACAACTATTGAGTAATAAATAAAATCAACATAAAAACAACTTAAAATAAGAGAAAATTCACAACTTCGTCAAAATAAAAGTCTCCAAAAGTCGCCAATCGACAAACTTCAGTCTTTGCGTTCGTTCCTACGTGTGTTCATCCAACTCAATATCTCTCTCTCTCGATCTTTCTCTCCATCCGTATGTGATTGTGTCAGTATGATTATTCGATTCGCCGCTAGCATATTTATCAGTCTTTGTCATCTCTATCTATCAATTAGTTTAACAATTGACTGATAGAATATTCCGAAGCTAGACAGCTTTTTCTATACGTAATTATTTTTTTTAATTTTCTTTTTTATAATTTGAATTTTTTTGCATCTCTAATTTTTTGTGTTTCTTACTTCAATTTTTTTCTGTTGAATTTTTTCTTTGTTTTTTTCTGAATTATGTTTTCATTTTTTATGTTTTCTTCAATTTTTTTTTCAAATCGTTTATTTTTTTTTAAGCATATTTACTTACTTTCTTTTGTTTCTTCTTTGACTTTACCAAATGCCATTTGAAAACGTTTTTTCACTGTTTCTGGTTTACTGAAATATCCTTTTTCAAGTAATTTTTTGTGGGATACGACTATGTGTATAAAATTTTTACTTTTTCTTACTGCACATTGATTGAAACAATCAGAAAATCCTGGAAATCTTGTTGACAGTGTTTCATTTATCTAGAAGTTAAAGTTAAAGGTTTAGTTATAGGTTACTTTGTATTTATTTACACTGTCGTTGAATACATTTGACCAATTCACATCCCTATACACACATGTAGTCATCATAATCAACATTGATAGACAATATTATTACTTTTCTTTGAGATAAATTTATACAGAATAATTTATTTGATGAATTCTTCAGAACAATTATCAATCTTATATTTAATCATTATAAATTTATACTAACAAACAAACTGTTAAGCTTCAAATATCACAATGTTTTGAATCAGTTAAATTCTAACTTGACATCACTAACTGTGTTCATCACCCGGTTATTACATCATTCAAACTACATAACTACTTTTGTTTTATGTAAATGTTTACTACATGTCAATCAAGAAAATGAAAGAAATGATGACAGAAATGAACGAGTAGTAAAAACTAACCGTTTGACACCAGTCAGTGCCATCATCTTCAACGTTAATCGGAAGTTGTATGGAATATGTATCTGGATGAAACAAATGAAAAGTGTAATACAATTTGTTCTCTTCAAATATTTGAATAATGCAAGAACGTCAACTACATGTAGTCATTCGTTTAGCAAACTTGGTGGAATGCAAGTAAACATTGATTGAGCGTAAAGGATTTACTTGTTTGTTATCGTGACAGATTCATGTTGGCTGAATACCACTGGAAACTAGGGAGTACCTGATAGCTGTTTTGTCCTAATATGAACCATCTCATCAGTGTATACACTTGATTTCATCAGGGTATCTAATCCTGAGATTTCAGGTCTCACTACTTTGGTTGGCCAGCTGGCCAGTGTCCAATTGTACAATTTAAGCTTTGATCACTTTGTAACATAGTGCGACAACCTTCCAATGTCACACATGAAAATTATTTCACTGTCAACATATGTAACAGATTCCTACATTGACTGAGATATACGAAATGTGTCGATCAAGTTATAATGCAGTTACAATCTACGTGCATCGACTAAGTAACTAATCAGTCCATAAAGAGGTCAGTCACAGTCTTTACAGATAACATTTCGGATGGTTCAACCGAGTGAAGGAGATCTGTATCAAACGTTGAGCGAGATCACCCCCTCCCCACTTTTCAAGATAAAAAATAAATATCATACTGACGAGAGCCAACTAGAATAAAATGTAAGCAAATCATGGTGGCCGGATTTACGAGTAACCCTCAATTTTTAAATTACAAACGTAATATCCATTGGTTAACATTTTCAATTTCATTCATTTCGGGATAAATAATTCACAAGTTTAACAAATGATATGCACAGCCATGTGGATTGTAAAGTATTATTGGCTGTAAGCAGGTGATGAGAAAATGACAACAGAAAATGAATTCATCCTAGTCTTCTCAAATGTTTGTTTTCGATCTGTTCATTTCAATACATTTTGAATGTGGACGTTAACACTGGGATATAGGTGAATTTATCGACTGAGTCACAAATCAAACAAAGCAAATTTCATGGATTACACTGATAACAACGTACTAAATAACGCTAACAAATAGTGACTTAATTCTGTATTAAATGAACATAGTCAAACTCTTGTGAATATAACATCATCTAGGAATTGCAATCAATCTATTAGAAGTTATTTCAAACCAATAATAGGCTTACATAACTCAATGTTTTGATCCTCTGAAAGTAGAAACAATAATCATAATTTAATTTTTATTGTGATATGATACCTACTTGTCTGATTTATAAGTTAACTTAAATTCATTAATTCATGAAGAAAGTAACAGTTACAAGTAAATGGTAATGACGACGAGTCCGAGAATTAGTTTATACACATGTAATGAATAGACTGATGATAAGATCAACCACGATCCGAATTGATGACATAATTAGTTAAACTATCACTATACATCTATGACACTGCTGTGTATTAATTCACACTGCTTAAGATTCACAACTACACTTGTTTTGCTTGATGCACTAAGATGATAGAATTATGAACAAGCATGAAATCTGTCTCCTAGAAAATTGAATGGTAAGCTGCTCATTACTTTGAAAATTACACCAATTATAGAGCTTCCACTCAGACAAACTACAGAAAATTAATCTCAGATTACACGTCAACAGATTTCATACAATCTGATGAAGTAAATATGTTTTCCACCCAATATGAGAGCTATGAAATCGTTACACAAAAGAAGTCAATATTAATTACCAAAACCGACAAAGGCAATACTACAGATATCAAGAAGAGAGAGAATTGTGTAGGAAAAGCTGCTAAACATCATGCACTGCACCATACACAGGAATCGATTCCCAAAGTGTCCGAATAACTAAAAGTGAAGTTAAATCAGAGAAAAGTGAACTCATAAAAGAACGCAAGTACTTCATCAGTATTCCACTCTGGTTTTCCTAGTATCTCAAATCCTGTACAGCTTCTCACTTTTACGGTTTAACAAAAGTCCATAAACCAGTCATCACATCACGACCTGTAATGAACTTCATAAACACCGTTAAGTACGCACTTGCGAACTATCTTGGCATTATAATGCAACTACTTCCACAGAATGTACAAAATTCAAACAAAGACGTTCTGAATTAACTATCAATAGAATTATGATAATGATAAGCTATGACACTGTATCGTTATAGAACAGTATTTAGCTAATTCAGCTTATCATTAATTGTCTGAGGAAGCAACATAAATTTTAGCCACGAAACGTCACATAATTAGAATTCGCTACTTAATGGAGTTGTACAAATAGATAATTCACTATAAACTATTCAAATCACTACTAGACTTATTTTAACTTTTACAAGTTCACCCTTGGCAATGATATCTTTGAGCAATGTAGTTCAATAGAGTTCCTCGTGTAGAGAATTAATTTTATTCTTGATGTGAACATCAACACCATAATATAGTTGGGTATGTCTAACTAATGAGTCATTAAAATAAGATGTAATACAGTTTCCACAGTCTACCACTACATATAACTCAACGTTAATCAATTACTTGTCCTAAATGTACTAAATGATACTTGTGAATATTCATTACATCGAGGCAATCCGATCGGGATGCACATATAGCAAAAGTGACTGACCAGCTTCAGTCTATTACAAATCAATGAGAATATACAAATTCATCCTACTAAGATGTAATACAGTTTCCACAGTCTACCACTACATATAACTCAACGTTAATCAAATACACCATTGAGGATGTATATTTAGCAATAGAGACTGTTTAGAAGTTGTCTTTATCATTAAGAATGTAAACATTCAAACCCTCAGTAATCTATGAAGAAGGATATGTGACATTTCATCAAAAGAAAGTTTCATTTACAGTAGTTGTACATTCATGGTTTTGGTGATTCAGTAGATTCGCTTGCCTGTTGAACCAAATACACAGTTGGTAATGATGTTTAGAAGTTCATCAAAAGTTCATATGCTTGTCTGTATTAATTACGACTTTGTACATGCAACCTCGATTCTTCGGTGTTGTACAATCGCTCACTTCTCTCTCATCGTACACCTTATTCTCAATTACTATTACTATTGTCGATATTCAAGATTTATAATCACTAACTGTTACAGTCTAATTGACAGCATTACCCTTCTTTTCACCTACCGTTTTCTCTTAAACAGCCTACATAATCTCACATTGTTTTGGATACTGAACAGGCAGATGAAATTCAGTGTGGTGTACTCTAAAAACATACCCTTCTGGTAATCATTTGTCATTGTTCAAGTAAACTGACTTCATATTAACTCTTCTTTCGTAAAGAGTACTTACTACAACTGTTAGTATATATTTTGTGTATTTACATGTTATCTATATGCATTCATGTTTTATTTATTGTGTTCTACAGGAGTCACAGGGTTGTCTGATTTTCTAATCCGCCATTGTTTTCTATCGGTTGATCACTGAGTGGTGAGTGACCATCGTGATGTTTCCTATAAAGGACTAGGTAAACATCACACTGGTCACTACTGTGTCATTAATCAACGTACTCCTCTAATCTTATTAATGAATTCTATTACCAAACACTGATTCTTTTAAAATGTTCAAAATAGTTTTGTACAAAAATCAATATTTTGCTTCAGCTTCGACTTTTCTCTACACAATCTTCAGAGATATTATTTGAAACACTCTCTATCATCTACAGCCCAATGTTGTACAATAGAATTATAGGTCGGATAAATTTAGAACAACCACTCAACCTCATGAATGTTGAATGGCTAACATAGAACAGAAACTAAATATGCAGATACATCTTATCATAGACTTGTGATGACAATCGGATTACCGCAAAGCATAAGTATATTGGTTGAAATTAAGAAAAAAACAAGTAAACATGACAATTATCAAGTTGTTATGCCAACACAGGAGATAAACACTTACTCTCTACTGAACTGATTTCTGCAATGAAATAAAACATAAACAATGTATAACACTGAATTACAAGGGTTCAAATTTTCTCTGATGATGTTAATATTCATGATTACAATTGGTCAGTGTCTTTCAATCAAGGGAAGGGGGATTGAGCTCATATATAAATAAAGGTGAGAATCAATGAAGATGATTTACACAGGTGAAACCATTGAATGCCGACTAATACTAAACCCCATCAAAAATTGATTCCATTAAAAAATTAAGTGACTAGATTTTTGCCATCATGAGCCAGTGTAAACAGACAGATTTCATAATGTGATATAATTGCTATCTATAATAAATAGTTCACTATCTAACTATTTACATAATTTTCGATGACTAGTTTATTGCTTCCTGCTGCTTCTCATTACTTCTGTTGTATATGGTACTTATGCATCTTGTAACCAACTGTTCAATACTCAACTCATTTCAGTTATAATCTTATGCACAAATAATTGACACTAATAAACTGGCCATTGTCAATATGCCACCTCCATTCCTTCACATTTATTCTGAAATAGTCTTCCACAACAAGACTGTAGACATCCCAAGGGATATTTTATGAAACTGGATTGTTGTGGTTTTCAATATTAACTAAGTGAACTACAACGAAAAATATTCATATATATCGTAGCATATTATTGATAACTTGTTAAGCGGTGTGACCTTCATCATAAACATTGGCTCAGGATAAACCAACGAACATGCAGTATCTTATTTGGACATGCTGGTCGAAATACCGATGGAAATTAACGTCTTTAATCAATCACCATGTTCAATGAATTTAACGGTGGGTGTTGTTTGTCCAATTGTGAAAGATGTTAAAGATCAGGAAACAGAAACATAAGACCACCTTACGTGGGAAATCCTTTCTTATACACGTTCTCAATTGTTTGAAACAAGCTTCCAGTAAATACATTTGGACGGAAAACTGGCTAACTCTTCATAGTTACACCTTTCGAATAACTCTAATGCAATAATTGAATAATTCAAATATTCCTACCATTGAACTACGAAAAATAAAGTTGATTCATTCAAGGCAACAACAGACTATTATACGCTTTCCAGTATCTCTAATCTAAGTCGTCGAAACTTGTAATGTTCTTCTGTTAAACATTTAGCGCAGATATATTAGTTACTAATTTATTTCTACCTCAAAATTTAAAGCAACATGATATATTGAGGAAAAATATATACATACAGAAAGACATTAACGATAACGATCATTTATGAAGTGGGATATCAGACAGCTATCACATCTGAATTTCGATTCCTCTCATTCACTCTCTGCATTTGTCACTTCCTCACTTCAAGTGTGTTAGTGTTACATATAAACTTGAATTGTAGAACATCACTCTATCAACTACCCTTCTTGAAGACCTATTAATTCAGTCTTCCTATTAAATAGGGCAGAGAGTTTTAGGAAATGAATACAGGATTGATGATTTCTAATGATTAGTTACAATGAAAGATCTATCCGATTTGTGGGTGCATGACAACAGATTTATTAAATTCCACCACTGCACCATTATATACAGTATTATTCAGGAAACTAAATGCATCATAATATTACTCAGATTGATACTGTTCTGATCGGTGATAATGAAATTCTTTAAATGATGAATGTAGTCTGTAACATAGTAAACTGTATGTGTCGATGTATTCATGGCCAATTGTAAAATGCTCTTATTTTCATAAATGAAAGTTAAGTATACAGAATTAGAGTCTGTTCATACTAGATAGAAATGAAGTCTAAACAACTGTCTATCCTTCTGTTTAAAATCTAGTAGATAGATTTGATGCTAACACACAAGAACAGACTTCATTTGATCTCGATCCAAATAGGAAAACAGTCTCAGGTTCCATTACCACGTATTGATGATACCAAAGTAAATTAATTAGAGATTAGGTGGTCTATATACCATCAGCACATATTCCAGTCATCTATTTAGTCTTTTGAATATGAAATGAGTTTCATCAGCTCACAATGGATTTGTAAATCAAATCAATAAACGTATCAACCTGATAACATTTACATCATCCTATGCATAAAAACAAGTAGTTGACAAAACGTAGGCACACATTCTCTTTTACTTACTCTTGATCAATTGCTCATCTCCACCGATATTTGCTGTAATGAACGCTTGCTTAAGTTCCTCAAACCAGTCTTTTGAGGAAAATACCTTCTTTATTTCTTTAGAAGAAAATGCAAGCAAAATCGCGATCTGATTTGAGGTAGTTGTCTCAGTTTGTTCACTCTGATCGATGTCGCATGACAGTTTTACCGACTTCAGTTTTGGTAGGATTTTTCTTGCCAGTGTCTTCACCTGTTTCAAAGCAATGACAAGATAAGAGGGAGGGAGGAATGAATGTATGAATGGTTATTATTAATTGCGGATTGACTTAAAACGCAAGAATAAAAATAACGATTATTTGTGAAGACTATGATGACAACAACAACAGTCACATAATAGTTGTCGTTTTGTTAGAGTATGGGACTCATTCGGCAATGTGCTTCCATGGCTTCACGAGGGAATCGTGCCCATTTCGGGTTACGGTTAGATACCCACCTATGACAGTGGATGAGCAAGCGAGAATATGCAGTTAATTGGCTGAGTCGCGAAGCTCAACAGTTTGAAGCCAACATACTCAGTGGTCTAGTGGGTAAACAAAGCATAAAAGTGATGGGCTTGTTTTCTATATGGAGTCATTGACGAACATTGCTGAAATAAACGTCTCGAAGCTAGTTCCTGATTGTTAAACTCACACCAGCTCATGGTGTCAAATTTAAATTGTAACAGACTTCCCAGCCCCCATCTCACTTATTCGATTGTCAGTTAAATTTTTAAAACAATGCCATCTAATTCATCTGTGATTTCTATTTCTTTTTAATAATTCCTATGAATTTGGGCAGCCTATATACACAACCGACTGTGCTTCTAATAAACTGACACAATGAATTAAGAGACTACTTGTGAATCACCTACATTCAATGTATTCACATTGAGACATTCTTACATGGAAATATTATACACTGTTTTAATTGGTAACTTACAGCATCACAGTAGGTATCAAGAAAGTGCAGATATTCAATACTGTTCTCCTTGTTCCTTGAGTTGTCCACGTTTTCAACTTGAAGTACCATTTTGACAACAGCAACGTCTAAACGAGATCAATAAATTAAAATGAAGAAAGCAATAAAATCATTAATGAAACATGCAATCAACTGAGGATGCTGCTCTCTCTGAGCAATGATGGTTGAACTATAAAACATTTATGGTCAGTCTAAACAACCTCGCTAGAGAAAATCTCATAGCTACCTTCAACTGAATGTTCGTTTTGATGAAGTTGCCCAGAATGACGATAAAGGCTTCACAATTTAACTGTCCAGCTCAGTGTACTCAATATAGTCTTGTTCAGTAAGATACTGATTATAAATTTGACATTAAAGTTTCATATATATACATAATATCTTTGCTGTACAAATTAAAAAATACGTGAATACACAAGAAACAAATACCTTTCCTTTTAAAAGTTGAAACATCAGTGACCGCCCAGTGAAATCGTCTTATCACGTTATAAACATAACCGAGATAACCGCTTTCGAGGAGTTTCACTGTCGATGCGTTCATAAACATTATATTACTACCTAGCGTGCAATTCTCCACTGTTTCTCTGAATCCTGGATACCTATCCGACATTGCTGTTTTTACCTGAAATTAAAATAAATAAATCATTTATGAATTGTATATCTATATCAACATTCTACACTAATAACACATTTCACATTAATCTGTCCAATTCAACAACATTCCATTCAATGCAATGCAATACTTCACACTATCAATATGAACCGTTAATTCAGCACATGTTATTATCACATAACAAATTCACTCAGATTTCAGTGTCACATTTGACAATTGTCTACATGAAAATCAACATTTGTGTTTATTTCGATTTCACATTTAAACAAGGACACTCACCTTTTCACACCAATCAACACCCGGTTTATTCAATTCGAATCTGTGATACAAGCTAAAGTATTCTATAATATGAAATATTGACGTGATGTACATATAATGAAACAATTCGCAGAAGTGTTTATAATAATATTTGAGATGTGAGTAAGAAATAACGTATGAGCATAATCGGAATGGAACATGATGAGTGAAACACGGGTCATTCGGTGTAAGTGTGGTGATGTTGTTGTCAAATGAATGAATGGTAGGAAAAAGCAAGAAGAGATAACGCGAAGCATCTACACCTACTTTCAGATAAGTTGGTGTTAGATTAAAAATTTAAAAACAAAGAGTCAATAACTGACAGCCAGTTCAAAACAAGCACTGCAGATATTCGAAACCTCATTTCTCAATTACTAGAGCCTATCGTCTGACGAATAACGGAAACGGACAGCAATTTTTGATACTTCAGAATAATCAAGAATTTTTGATTATACAATTCGACAAACGGATAGAAGTGTTTCTAATGAACTAAAGTGTATTCATCAATAGAATGTCAAATTTTATGTTGAACGACACTTTGAAATATACTTTATGCTGACATTGGAAGTGGAGTCAAGTAACAAACTGCCATTATTCGACCTACTGATTACTCGAAGCAATGGAGTAAACTTGAAGACATAAATGCATTAGGCAGCAACTAGGCTAATTAACATAACAACAATCCAACAACTCACATAATCACCTGCACACAAACTCCATTGCACAGTAGGAACAAAACACACTGTAGCACACTTCCCTCACAAACAAATGACGTAAATTATCAACTGATTGTCTTTCGAAAAAACGAATATCGAAGCAAATCGTTCACAAAATACCTTCCATGCTCATTAACATACACAAAACAAAACATAGAAACCAATAAATAGATTATCCTACGACCTACTAATGGTATATCAGAAATGACGACCAAACACTTGAAACAGACAGTCGCGAGTATATGTTGCTTACAAGCCAATAGAACCACTTCATTAGATTCTATACAAACCAGAGGACAAAGTAATCGAAGAAGATAAGCTAAATATTGTCTATGAAACGAACTGTTCCATTTGTGGCACAATCATTACATCGGACAAAGTGGACGACCTCATCATCTCCAACTACACAAACGTCAATTATCTATCAAACGCCACGATTTTGCTTTTCTTTTACAAACACATGTAAACACTTAATATACACACACGTTTAACTGAGAAAACATTGTGAACTAAGACAGAAGAAACATTAGAAAAACTAGAGAATTCTATAAAACATGGCATAAACACATCAGTCAGTAATCAATGAACATATTGAAATAGATCTGATTTATCAACTAATTAGAAAAATACTAAACAACTAGATTTCAGTGGATCGTCACAATGGAGTGGAATCTAAATAAATAAATGGATGCATTCAAGTTTAACACAACTAACTGTCATCCAGTCACTTGTGAACAAACTCTCATAGTTCACTTCTATTAGAAATTTACACCGATGTTCTCATCAAGAATGACAATGGAAACCCCAGTACAATTAAGTCATTCACCTCAGTGAATACAATTTAATGAAAACTAATCTACATCACATCTACATCTATTAATTAGTATGTGTATTTCAAATTAATAAGGTAACTTACCCTTTGAAACTGTTGTCGGTGCTACGAGGGGAGAATGAATATTGTAACGTAAATAATATCAGTAGATTTTAACGATTGAAGTTACAGAAATCAATAAACAAAAGATTGTTTCAGAAATCCGTTAATTTCAAGTTTTGTGTTAAGCGACGACCTGATATGGCAACATCTTAATCTATTCAAGTTATCAGTGTGTACTAGAATTAATGATTGATTACCAATTTGACAGTTAATGTTAAATAAATTGCTAAGTTTCGTCGATTAAGTAAATATGAAGGTATATCTTATTGAGAATAGCCCTCTTCATGGTAGAAAGTAATACGAATTCTACTGTTTGATGTCATGTAAACATTAGCCTTCGGAAAACTGGATTGTGACAATTCGATGCATCATATGTAAGTAACCAAACCATCACAAACTATTGTATAATGTGAGTCGATTTGTAAAATTCAATGCACGGATAGATAACTGAGTAGTAACTGATACCATAATAATGCAGACTTGATTTCAGTGTTATTCGAATCATATCAAATATGGTGGAATAAGGTGCCAAGTAGGTTGTGCTAGCGATTACCAAATAACATTAAACCTAGATGAAATAGAGTGTCCTACCGACTATCATCAACTACTTAACATCAATAACAATGCACACAGTCACAGACCGTGTAACTGAGCCTCTCAGTATTAAAGTGTCATTTCTATCAGGATTTCTGGCACACCTTACTGACAATTGATAGATAGCACGAAAACTTGTTGAGGTGGGATTTCTGTATGACTTCTCTAAGCCACCTAATATCGCTTCATTCTGTGCACACATGCAACCTAATACTCGTATGAAGAAAACATATGGAAATAAATAAATGTTTGTAACTTCAATTCACCACGTTGGTTTGCTCTCCTACACAGTTTCATCTTGTAATCACAAAGTCAGACAATGTCACCAAAAAATTCAAATTAAATTGAACCACCATCGTTTATTAGAGTATTTTACTAAGGACGTATATTTTAGTAACCTGCAGTCGTGTATAACACTGAATCTTCAGGTGGCTTAGGATTGTCGTCATTTCCGAGAATACTGCGAATTTACATAGATATTAGAAACATAAATTTTATTATCCACCAGTTGACTACATTATTCATGGTAAAACATAATTTCACATCTAATCATGCAAAATCTAGTAACAAAATGGATCTCGGAGACCTATTCAAACGATTGAACACAAAATATGTAATAACAAGTAAATCTGCTGTATGTTCTACAACAGTGAACGTAATTTCATATAAATCAACAAATAGACTGATTATTTATTTATATTGGAGAATACACATAAATCGAAGGCATGGAAATCCAGTTGATTCACGCTCTTATTCACAGTGCTATTATTAGTTTATTATTGAGTATCAAAACGAGGTAACAAATCATCAACAAACATCTGATAACTCAATATTCTGTAAAACATACATATAAATTACAACATAATTCATACACTTACCACTCACTGAAGTGATACCTACAACAGAGTAAAACAAAATCATTCTAGTTGACATGATAACATTTACAGGAATTACACGAAACACAATTCACAATGACATTCCTCTTGATGATGATGATGACAGAAAATTAAGAACATGACAATAAAGAATGAATCCAATTCACTCACCAATGATCCACTCGCTATATTCACCCACGTTATTTGATACTAGCTTTTTCTGCAACTCTGAAGACCAATCTTGTGATGCAAACAATTTCTGCATTTGAGTCCGAAATCCTGTCAATGTGACAGGAATGGTGTTTTTTACAGTTTTCAAATCTCGATTTCTCAAATCGATGTCACATGAAAGAGTAGCCATTATTAGCTTCGGCTCCAAACTCTTTACCACCTTCAGCACCTGTTCCAAATCATACAAACATGTTAAACATTACATCATTTCAATAAATTCTCATCAAATCTAACAATCACAAGTCACCTCATTCTCATTCACAACAGTGAGTACATTCAATTTACTACCACTTCACGACACACTATGAAGTTTTCGTGATTTATCACATTCTCAAGATTGTTATAGTTATCGGTGACCACTGACTTACGAAATGTCAACATATTCAAAATGTAGTAACAATTCACAGTGAACAAACAGCTTGATCGTGTGCACATTGTCACAAGAATCTACTTGCTACATTCGAACACTACATCATCACTCATTACTGCACATCAGTATAATCAACATACACAATCATTCAGAGATTACTGTTGACTAATCGAAACACTGTAGTAAGTGGATGTTGTTATGTTGCTTGCTGATGAACTAAGTGATTAAAATTCATGTAGTGTACTGTTGACTTACCTTCTCACAATAATCATCCATGAGGTCTATTGATTCTGGGATATTCCTTTCTCCGACCATCACATTCCACTCTTTGACATGCACTTGCAACAAAATTTCGAAGATATCTGGAATTGATTGTAATTGAGCAATATGGAATTTATATATATATATATATTCAATAACGTTGGATGAGTAGATAAGGTATGATGAGAATCAATTCGATGATGAGAAACGATAATATGAAATGAGATGGTCAGTTAGTTACTGGAAGTGATTGATATTTCCAGATAATATTTGTACTGTTGATAGAGTTATTGAGTAAATAAAAATTATTTCAAGTACCAGGAAAAAAAGTTTAGGCATTGATGCACTCGTTATTTGTACAAATATTTTATGTATAATATAGATATGAACAATGGAACTGATCATAAAGTCTAAAAAATAACAAAATTTTTGCGTTACTGATTGATTTGAATGGCCGAAAAAATAACATTTCCTGTAACATGAATGCCTGTCAAAATGATGCTCATTTGCATAAAATAAATTCATCAATCTTCCTACGTACAATCTCACAACTAATTGCGTCAGTCATCATTTCAACTCGTCAAACATTCCCATTAGTCTACTAATCGCAGACATCAATTAACAATCACGTCACATAACATGCCTCCACAGTCAACAAATTCTCTAAATATAATCATTACCAGCATAGCTGCGAGTAGTTGCGTTATGATGATAATTATGACAATTATTATGATGAATTGCATATTTGCATGTCAGTTGTTTGACTAGGATATACATTAATATTCATTAACTACACTCACCATCATCATTTTGCATTAACGTGTTTTTCCCAACATTATTTTCAATGCCGGTAGGTTTTATTGTCGTTGTGGTCACAACTGTGAATGTAAAACACATAAACATTTCAAATCATTCGTAATCACATTGCGTACAATTAATCTGTCAACATGTAATTTACGTGTTCCTCAGTGCACATATCTGTGTGTCTGATGAACGACCAGATGCCTCGTTTATATTTTCGTCTCACCGATAATCTCTCTACCTATCTATACATCTAACTATCAATCTGCTATTTTGTCAATATGATTGCTTGTCATTCATCTGTCTGACTGTCAATGTGTCAATCGAATTGTCTCCAATTTTCACTCTTTGACACATTTCTCTCCTCTCATCTGTCTCTACTTGTGTTCATCCAACTCAATATCTCTCTCTTTCTCGCTCTTTCTCTCTTTCCGTATAGGATTGTGTCAGTTGTATTATTCGCCTTACTTCTAGCATATTTGTCAGTCTTTGTCATCCCTATCCATCAATTGGTTTACCAATTGACTGAGAGAATCAGTAGACTACAGGCAACTTACTATTTTCATCAACATATACATCCTCTGCATTTGTAACTAACCATAAGAGAAATATCGCTCTCTTCGAGTTATATATGCAATCAACTAATGCACAATGCAATCTCGCTGTCTACTGACTATTTGAATACTCTCATTTGCATAGGATACATTCATCAATCTTCCTACGTACAATCTCACAACTAATTGCGTCAGTCATCATTTCAACTCGTCAAACATTCCCATTAGTCTACTAATCGCAGACATCAATTAACAATCACGTCACATAACATGCCTCCACAGTCAACAAATTCTCTAAATATAATCATTACCAGCATAGCTGCGAGTAGTTGCGTTATGATGATAATTATGACAATTATTATGATGAATTGCATATTTGCATGTCAGTTGTTTGACTAGGATATACATTAATATTCATTAACTACACTCACCATCATCATTTTGCATTAACGTGTTTTTCCCAACATTATTTTCAATGCCGGTAGGTTTTATTGTCGTTGTGGTCACAACTGTGAATGTAAAACACATAAACATTTCACAACATTCGTAATCACATTGCGTACAATTAATCTGTCAACATGTAATTTACGTGTTCCTCAGTGCACATATCTGTGTGTCTGATGAACGACCAGATGCCTCGTTTATATTTTCGTCTCACCGATAATCTCTCTACCTATCTATACATCTAACTATCAATCTGCTATTTTGTCAATATGATTGCTTGTCATTCATCTGTCTGACTGTCAATGTGTCAATCGAATTGTCTCCAATTTTCACTCTTTGACACATTTCTCTCCTCTCATCTGTCTCTACTTGTGTGTTCATCCAACTGAATATCTCCTTTTCTTTCTTACTTTCCCTCGATTTTTGATTGTGTCTATTTAATTATTCTTCTCCTTTAGCATATTTTTCTGTATTTGTAATCCTTGTTTATCAATTGGTTTGCAAATTAACTTACAGAATGTACAGTAGATTGACATCTTTCACGTTTGCTTCTTTTTTTTCTATGTTTCTTCTATTAATTTTTGTTTTTTTTTGTTGTAATATTTAATTTTCACTGTTTTTTTCTTTTTTTTCAATTTTTTTTAACCAGGAATTTTTTTGAATTTTTTGTTAATATTTTACAAGGTTAATATTTATTTCAAGAATCTTTTCTTACTTTTATTTGTTTTTTTCATGATTTCATCTATTGCCATTTGAATACGTTTTACCACTGTTTCTTTTCCACTGAAAAATCCTGTTTCAATTAATTTACTTTGGTGTACTTCCATGTTTATATAATTTTCTGTTTTATTTTTTTCACATTCAGTTATACCCTTATAAAATCCTTGATATTTTGTTGACAGTGTTTCATTTATCTAGAAGTAAAAGTTAAAGGTTTAGTTATAGGTTACTTTGTATTTATCAACACTGTCGTTGAATACATCTGACCAATTCACATCCCTATACACACATGTAGTCATCATAATCAACATTGATAGACAATATTATTACTTGTCTTTTAGATAAATTTATACAGAATAATTTATTTGATGAATTCTTTAGAACAATTATCAACTTTATATTTAATCATTATAAATTTATACTAACAAACAAACTGTTAAGCTTCAAATATCACAATGTTTTGAATCAGTTAAATTCTAACTTGACATCACTAACTGTGTTCATCACCCGGTTATTACATCATTCAAACTACATAACTACTTTTGTTTAATGTAAATGTTTACTACATGTCAATCAAGAAAATGAAAGAAATGATGACAGAAATGAACGAGTAGTAAAAACTAACCATTTGACACCAGTCAGTGCCATCATCTTCAACGTTAATCGGAAGTTGTATGGAATATGTATCTGGATGAAACAAATGAAAAGTGTAATACACTTTGTTCTCTTCAAATATTTGAATAATGCAAGAACGTCAACTACATGTAGTCATTCGTTTAGCAAAGTTGGTGGAATGCAAGTAAACATTGATTGAGCGTAAAGGATTTACTTGTTTTTGATCGTGACAGATTCATGTTGGCTGAATACCACTGGAAACTAGGGAGTACCTGATAGCTGTTTTGTCCTAATATGAACCATCTCATCAGTGTATACACTTGATTTCATCAGGGTATCTAATCCTGAGATTTCAGGTCTCACTGCTTTGGTTGGTCAGCTGGCCAGTGTCCAATTGTACAATTTAGGCTTTGATCACTTTGTAACATAGTGCGACAACCTTCCAATGTCACACATGAAAATTATTTCACTGTCAACATATGTAACAGATTCCTACATTGACTGAGATATACGAAATGTGTCGATCAAGTTATAATGCAGTTACAATCTACGTGCATCGACTAAGTAACTAGTCAGTCCATAAAGAGGTCAGTCACAGTCTTAACAGATAACATTTCGGATGGTTCAACCGAGTGAAGGAGATCTGTATCAAACGTTAAGCGAGATCACCCCCTCCCCACTTTTCAAGATAGAAGATAAATATCATACTGACGAGAGCTAACTAGAATAAAATGTAAGCAAATCATGGTGGCCGGATTTACGAGTAACCCACAATTCTTAAATTACAAACGTAATATCCATTGGTTAACATTTTCAACTTCATTCATTTCGGGATAAATAATTCACAAGTTTAACAAATGATATGCACAGCCATGTGAATTGTAAAGTATTATTGGCTGTAAGCAGGTGATGAGAAACTGACAACATAAAATGAATTCATCCCAGTCTTCTCAAATGTTTGTTTTCGATCTGTCCATTTCAATACATTTTGAATGTGGACATTAACACTGGGATATAGGTGAATTTATCGACTGAGTCACAAATGAAACAAAGTAAGTTTCATGGATTACACTGATAACAACGTACTAAATAATGCTAACAAATAGTGACTCAATTCTATATTAAATGAACATAGTCAAACTCTCGTGAATATAACATCATCTAGGAATCGCAATCAATCTAATAGAAGTTACTTCAAACCAATAATAAGCTTACCTATCTTAATGCTTTGATCCACTGAAAGTAGAAACAATAATTATAATTTAATTTTTATTGTGATATGATACCTACTTGTCTGATTTATAACTTAAATTAAATTCAATAATTCATGAAAAAAATAAAATAGTTACAAGTAAATATTATTGACGACGAGTCCGAGAATTAGTTTATACACATGTAATGAATAGACTGATGATAAGATCAACCACGATCCGAATTGATGACATAATTAGTTAAACTATCACTATAAATCTATGACACTGCTGTGTATTAATTCACACTGCTTAAGATCCACAACTACACTTGTTTTGCTTGATGCACTAAGATGATAGAATTATGAACAGGCATGAAATCTGTCTCCTAGAAAATTGAATGGTAAGCTGCTGAATACTTTGAAAATTACACCAATTATAGAGCTTCCACTCAAACAAACTACAGAAAATTAATCTCAGATTACACGTCAAAAGATTTCATACATTCTGATGAAGCAAATATGTTTTCCACCCAATATGAGAGCTATGAAATCGTTACACAAAAGAAGTCAATATTAATTACCGAAACCGACAAAGGCAATACTACAGATATCAAGAAGTGAGAGAATTGTGGAGGAAAATCTGCTAAACATCATGCACTGCACCATACACATGAATCGATTCCCAAAGTGTCCGAATAACTAAAAGTGAAGTTAAATCAGAGAGAGGAGAACTCATAAAAGAACGCAAGTACTTCATCAGTATTCCACTCTGGTTTTCCTAGTATCTCAAATCCTGTACAGCTTCTCACTTTCACGGTTTAACAAAAGTCCATAAACCAGTAATCACATCACGACCTGTAATGAACTTCATAAACACCGTTAAGTACGCACTTGCAAACTATCTTGGCATTATACTGCAGCTACTTCCACAGAATGTACAAAATTCAATGAAAGACGTTCTGAATTAACTATCAATAGAATTATGATAATGGTGAGCTATGACACTGTATCGTTATAGAACAGTATTTAGCTAATTCAGCTTATCATTAATTGTCTGAAGAAGCAACATTAATTTTAGCCACGAAACGTCACAAAATCAGAATTCGCTACTTAATGGAGTTGTACAAATAGATAATTCACTATAAACTATTCAAATCACTACTAGACTTATTTTAACTTTTACAAGTTCACCCTTGGCAATGATATCTTTGAGCAATGTAGTTCAATAGAGTTCCTCGTGTAGAGAATTAATTTTATTCTTGATGTGAACATCAACACCATAATATAGTTGGGTATGTCTAACTAATGAGTCATTAAAATAAGATTTAATACAGTTTCCACAGTCTACCACTACATATAACTCAACGTTAATTAAATACTTGTCCTAAATGTACTAAATGATACTTGTGAATATTCATTACATCGAGGCAATCCGATCGGGATGCACATATAGCAAAAGTGACTGACCAGCTTCAGTCTATTACAAATCAATGAGAATATACAAATTCATCCTACTAAGATGTAATACAGTTTCCACAGTCTACCAATACATATAACTCAACGTTAATCAAATACACCATTGAGGATGTATATTTAACAATAGAGACTGTTTAGAAGTTGTCTTTATCATTAAGAAGGGAAACATTCAAACCCTCAGTAATCTAAGAAGAAGGATATGTGACATTTCATCAAAAGAAAATTTCATTTACAGTAGTTGTACATTCATGGTTTTGGTGATTCAGTAGATTCGCTTGCCTGTTGAACCAAATACACAGTTGGTAATGATGTTTAGAAGTTCATCAAAAGTTCATATGCTTGTCTGTAATAATTACGACTTTGTACATGCTACCTCGATTCTTCGGTGTTGTACAATCGCTCACTTCTCTCTCATCATACACCTTGTTCTCAATTACTATTACTATTGTCGATATTCAAGATTTATAATCACTAACTGCTACAGTCTAATTGACAGCATTACCCTTCTTTTCACCTACCGTTCTCTCTTGGACAGCCTCCATAATCTCACATTGTTTTGGATACTGAACAGGCAGATGAAATTCAGTGTGGTGTACTCTAGAAACATACCCTTCTGGTAATCATTTGTCATTGTTCAAGTAAACTGACTTCATATTAACTCTTCTTTCGTACAGAGTACTTACTACAACTGTTAGTATATATTTTGTGTATTTACATGTTATCTATATGCATTCATGTTTTATTTATTGTGTTCTACAGGAGTCACAGGGTTGTATGATTTTCTAATCCGCCATTGTTTTCTATCGGTTGATCACTGAGTGGTAAGTGACCATCGTGATGTTTCCTATAAAGGACTAGGTAAACATCACACTGGTCACTTCTTTGTTATTAATCAACGTACTCCTCTAATGTTATCAATGAATTCTATTACCAAACACTGCTTCTTTTAAAATGTTCAAAATAGTTTTGTACAAAAATCAATATTTTGCTTCAGCTTCGACTTTTCTCTACACAATCTTCAGAGATATTATTTGAAACACTCTCTATCATCTACAGCCCAATGTTGTTCAATAGAATTATAGGTCGGATAAATTTAGAACAACCACTCAACCTCATGAATGTTGAATGGCTAACATAGAACAGAAACTAAATATACAGATACATCTTATCATAGACTTGTGATGACAATCGGATTACCGCAAAGCATAAGTATATTGGTTGAAATTAATAAAGAAACAAGTAAAGATGACAATTATCAAGTTGTTATGCCAACACAAGAGATAAACACTTACTCTCTACTGAACTGATTTCTGCAATGAAATAAAACATAAACAATGTATAACACTGAATTACAAGGGTTCAAATCTTCTCTGATGATGTTAATATTCATGATTACAATTGGTCAGTGTCTTTCAATCAAGGGAAAGGGGATTGGGCTCATATATAAATAAAGGTGAGGATCAATGAAGATGATTCACACAGGTGAAACCATTGAATGCCGATTATTACTAAACCCCATCAAAAATTAATTCCATTAATAAATTAAGTGACTAGATTTTTGCCATCATGAGCCAGTGTAAACAAACAGATTTCAAAATGTGATATAATTGCTATCTATAATAAACAGTTCACTATCTAACTATTTACATAATTTTCGATGACTAGTTTATTGCTTCCTGCTGCTTATTATTACTTCTGTTGTATATGGTACTTATGCATCTTGTAACCAACTGTTTAATACTCAACACTTTTTAGTCATGTTCTTATGCACAAATAATTGACACTAATAAACTGGCCATTGTCAATATGCCACCTGCATACCTCCACTTTTATTCTGAAATAGTCTTCCACAACAAGACTGTAGACATCCTAAAGGATATTTTAAGAAACTGGATTGTTGTGGCTTTCAATATTAACTAAGTGAACTACAACGTAAAATATTCATATATATCGTAGCATATTATTGATAACTTGTTAAGCGGTGTGACCTTCATCATAAACATTGGCTCAGGATAAACCAACGAACATGCAGTATCTTATTTGGACATGCTGGTCGAAATACCGATGGAAATTAACGTCTTTAATCAATCACCATGTTCAATGAATTTAACGGTGGGTGTTGTTTGTCCAATTGTGAAAGATGTTAAAGATAAGGAAACAGAAACATAAGAACACCTTACGTGGGAAATCCTTTCTTATACACGTTCTCAATTGTTTGAAACAAGCTTCCAGTAAATACATTTGGACGAAAGACTGGCTAACTCTTCATAGTTACACCTTTCGAATAACTCTAATGCAATAATTGAATAATTCAAATATTCCTACCATTGAACTACATAAAATAAACTAGGTCCATTCAAGGCGACAACAGACAATAATACGCTTTCCAGTATCTCTAATCTAAGTCGTCGAAACTTGTAATGTTCCTTTGTTAAACATTTAGCACAGATATATCAGTTACTAATTTATTTCTACATCAGTATATAGAACAACATGTTATATAGAGGAAAAATATCTACATACGGAAAGACATTAACGATAACGATCATTTATGAAGTGGGATATCAGACAGCTATCACATCTGAATTTCGATTCCTCTCTTTCACTCTCTGCATTCGTCACTTCCTCACTTCAAGTGTGTTAATGTTACATAGAAACTTGAATTGTAGAACATCACTCTATCAACTACCCTTCTTCGTAGACCTATTAATTCAGTCTTCCTATAAAATAGTGCAGATAGTTTTTAGGGAATGAATACGAGATCGATGATTTCTAATGATTAGTTGCCATGAAAGATCTATCCGATTTGTGGGTACATGACAACAGATTTATTGTATTTCACCACTGCACCATTATATACAGTATTATTCAGGAAACTAAATGCATCATAACATTACTCAGATTGATACTGTTCTGATCGGTGATAATGAAATTCTTTAAATGATGAATGTAGTCTGTAACATAGTAAACTGTATGTGTCGATGTATTCATGGCCAATTTTAAAATGCTCTTATTTTCATAAATGAAAGTTAAGTATACAGAATTAGAGTCTGTTCATACTAGATAGAAATGAAGTCTAAACATCTGTCTATCATTCTGTTTGAAATCTAGTAGATAGATTTGATGCTAACACACAAGAACAGACTTCATTTGATCTCGATCCAAATAGGAAAACAGTCTCAGCTTCCATCACCACGTATTGATGATACCAAAGTAAATTAATTAGAGATTAGGTGGTCTATATACCATCAGCACATATTCCAGTCATCTATTTGAATATGAAATGAGTTTCATCAGCTCACAATGGATTTGTAAATCAAATCAATAAACGTATCAACCTGATAGCATTTACATCATCCTATGCATAAAAACAAGTAGTTGACAAAACGTAGGCACACATTCTCTTTTACTTACTCTTGATCAATTGCTCATCTCCACCGATATCTGCTGTGATGAACGCTTCCTTAAGTTTATTAAACCAGTTTTTTCTGGTAAATGCATCGTTTATTGAATTAGATGAAAATGCAAGCAAAATCGCGATCTGATTCGAGGTAGTTGTCTCAGTTTGTTCACTCTGATCGATGTCGCATGACAGTTTTACCGACTTCAGTTTTGGTAGGATTTTTCTTGCCAGTGTCTTCACCTGTTTCAAAGCAATGATAAGATAAGAGGGAGGGAGGAATAAATGTATGAATAGTTATTATTAATTGCGGATTGAGTTAAAAGGCAAGAATAAAAATAACGATTATTTGTGAAGACTATGATGACAACAACAACAGTCACATAATAGTTGTCGTTTTGTTAGAGTATGGGACTCATTCGGCAATGTGCTTCCATGGCTTCACGAGGGAATCGTGCCTATTTCGGGTTACGGTTAGATACCCACCTATGACAGTGGATGAGCAAGCGAGAATATGCAGTTAATTGGCTGAGTCGGAAAGCTCAACAGTTTGAAGCCAACATACTCAGTGGTCTAGTGAGTAAACAATGCATAAAAGTGATGGGCTTGTTTTCTATATGGAGTCGTTGATGAACATTGCTGAAATAACCGTCCCTATGCCAGTTTCTGATAGTTAAACTCACACCAGCTCATGGTGTCAAATTTAAATTATAACAGACTGCCCAGCCCCCATCTCACTTATTCGATTGTCAGTTAAATTTTTTAAACAATGCCAACTTATTCATCTGTGATTTCTATTTCTTTTTAATAATTCCTATGAATTCGGGCAGCCTATATACACAACCGACTGTGCTTCTAATAAACTGACACAATGAATTAAGAGACTACTTGTGAATCACCTACATTCAATGTATTCACATTGAGACATTCTTACATGGAAATATTATACACTGTTTTAATTGGTAACTTACAGCATCACAGTAGGTATCAAGAAAGTGCAGATATTCAATACTGTTCTCCTTGTTCCTTGAGTTGTCCACGTTTTCAACTTGAAGTACCATTTTGACAACAGCAACGTCTAAACGAGATCAATAAATTAAAATGAAGAAAGCAATAAAATCATTAATGAAACATGCAATCAACTGAGGATGCTGCTCTCTCTGAGCAATGATGGTTGAATTATAAAACATTTATGGTCAGTCTAAACAACCTCATCGGAGAAAATCTCATAGCTACCTTCAACTGAATGTTCGTTTTGATGAAGTTGCTCAGAATGACGATAACAGCTTCACGATTCGACTATCCAGGTGAATGTATGCAACATAATTTAAAGCTTTCTCTTGAGTTATAAATCATCAAAACCATGGATGCACAACACATTGATACATTTAAAATGATTCAATAATATTATGATTCTAACATTAATAATGCTTGCACTTTTTATGTTAGTGGGTAAATTATTTGGTTAATACCGTTAATTAGATTAAACATGGACTGTATATAACTGATTACGACTTTATGTTTATATTCACTGTCTAGCTTAGGTGAATTACATAGTTGGTTTTTGCACTTTATTCTTCATATCAACTAAAACACATTCTCTTCGTTTCAAACATCTAATTAAGGAAACCGCTGTAATTCACACTAGCAAATAAACTACTATTGAATGCTCCATTTACGATCGTCAATACATGTTTTCGAATAACTCGAACATTATGTTCGTAAAACGTTGATTACAAATGTAATTTGGTAGAGGTTCATAAATTCACATTATATGTTCACATTACAAGTTATGGAATATATGAAAATACAAAAAAATACCTTCCTGTTCCATTGTTTCAAGTTCCATGATTGACAGGAACAGTCGATCCGCCAAGTTTCTATCACTTCCAAATAAACCGATCTGGACAAGTAACTCTGTCGACAAATTCAGATGATACTCTCCACCTTCAACCCGACACAAAACCACTGCTTTTTTAAAATCTATGAACGCCATCGACATTGCATTTTTAAACTAAAATTTACATAAACCAATTAATTATTCATGAATTGTATTTCTATATCAACATTCTACACTTATAACACATTTCACATTATTCTGTCCAATTCAACAACATTCAATTCAATGCAATGCAATACTTCACACTATCAATATGAACCGTTAATTCAACACATGTAACTATCACATAACAAATTCACTCAGACTTCAATGTCACATTTGACAATTGTCTACATGAAAATCAACATTTGTGTTTATTTCGATTTCACATTTAAACAAAGACACTCACATGTTTACACGATTTATCATCGATGAAGTTTTCTGGAACAAATTCTTGGAATTCCTTGTATTCTACAACATGAAATATTGACGTGATGTACATATAATGAAACAATTCGCAGAAGTGTTTACAATAATATTTGAGATGTGAGTAAGAAATAACGTATGAGCATAATCGGGATGGAACATGATGAGTGAAACACGGGTCATTCGGTGTAATTGTGGTGATGTTGTTGTCAAATGAATGAGTGGTAGGAAATTGCAAGAACAGATAACGCGAAGCATCTACACCTACTTTCAGATAAGTTGGTGTTAGATTAAAAATTTAAAAACAAAGAGTCAATAACTGACAGCCAGTTCAAAACAAGCACTGTAGACATTCGAAACCTCATTTCTCAAACACTAGAGCCTATCGTCTGACGAATAACGGAAACGGACAGCAATTCTTGATACTTAAGAATAATCAAGAATTTTTGATTACACGATTCGACAAACGGATAGAAGTGTTTCTAATGAACTAAAGTGTATTCATCAATAGAATGTCAAATTTTCTGTTAAACGACACTTTGAAATATACTTTATGCTGACATTGGAAGTGGAGTCAAGTATCAAACTGCCATTATTTGACCTACTGATTATTCGAAGCAATGGAGTAAACTTGAAGACATAAATGCATTAGGCAGCAACTAGGCTAATTAACATAACAACAATCCAACAACTCACATAATCACCTGCACACAAACTCGATTGTGGAGTAGAAACAAAACACACTTCCCTCACAAACAAATGACGTAAATTATCAACTGATTGTCTTTCGAAAAAACGAATATCGAAGCAAATCGTTCACAAAATACCTTCCATGTTCATTAACATACACAAAACAAAACATAGAAACCAATAAATAGATTATCCTACGACCTACTAATGATATATCAGAAATGACGACCAAACACTTGGAACAGACAGTCGCGAGTATATGTTGCTTACAAGCCAATAGAACCACTTCATTAGATTCTATACAAACCAGAGGACAAAGTAATCGAAGAAGATAAGCTAAATATTGTCTATGAAACGAACTGTTCCATTTGTGGCACAATCATTACATCGGACAAAGTGGACGACCTCATCATCTCCAACTACACAAACGTCAATTATCTATCAAACGCCACGATTTCGCTTTCCTTTTACAAACACATGTAAACACTCAATATACACACACGTTTAACTGAGAAAACATTGTGAACTAAGACAGAAGAAACATTAAGAAAACTAGAGAATTCTATAAAACATGGCATAAACACATCAGTCAGTAATCAATGAACATATTGAAATAGATCTGATTTATCAACTAATTAGAAAAATACTAAACAACTAGATTTCTGTGGATCAAGTCACAAAGGAGTGGAATCTAAATAAATAAATGGATGCATTCAAGTTTAACACAACTGACTGTCATCCAGTCACTTGTAAACAAATTCTCATAGTTCACTTCTATTAGAAATTTACACCGATGTTCTCATCAAGAATGACAATGGAAACCCCAGTACAATTAAGTCATTCACCTCAATGAATACAATTTAATGAAAACTAATCTACATCACATCTACATCTATTAGTTAGTATGTCTTTCAAATTAAAAAGGTAACTTACTGTCGTAAACTGTTGTCGGTTCTACGAGGGGAGAATGAATATTGTAAAGTAAATGATATCAGTAGATTTTAACGATTGAAGTTATAGAAATCAAAAAACAAAAGATTGTTTCAGAAATCCGTTAATTTCAAGTTTTGTGTTAAGCGACGACCTGATATGGCAGCATGTTAATCGATTCAAGTTATCAGTGTGTACTAGAAGTAGTGATTGATTACCAAGTTGACAGTTAATGTTAAATAAATTGCTAAGTTTCGTCGATTAAGTAAATATGAAGGTATATCTTATTGAGAATAGCCCTCTTCATGGTATAAAGTAATAGCAATTCTACTTCTTGATGCAATGTAAACACTAGCTTTCTGAAAACTGGATTGTGACAATTCGATGCATCATTTGTAAGTAACCAAACCATCACAAACTATTGTATAATGTGAGTCGATTTGTAAAATTCAATGCACGGATAGATAACTGAGTAGTAACTGATACCATAATCATGCAGACTTGATTTCAGTGTTATTCGAATCATATCAAATATGGTGGAATAAGGTGCCATGTAGGTTGTGCTAGCGATTACCAAATAACATGAAACCTAGATGAAATAGAGTGTCCTACCGACTATCATCAACTACCTAACATCAATAACAATGCACACAGTCACAGACCGTGTAACTGAGCCACTTAGGATTAAAGTGTCATTTCTATCAGGATTTCTGGCACACCTTACTGACAATTGATAGATAGCACGAAAACTTGTTGAAGTGGGATTTCTGTATGACTTCTCTAAGCCACCTAATATCGCTTCATTCTGTGCACACATAAAACCTAATACTCGTAAGAAAAAAACATATGGAAATAAATAAATGTTTGTAACTTCAATTCACCACGTTGGTTTGCTCTCCTACACAGTTTCATCTTGTAATCACAAAGTCAGACAATGTCACCAAAAAATTCAAATTAAATTGAACCACCATCGTTTATTAGAGTATTTTACTAAGGACGTATATTTTAGTAACCTGCAGTCGTGTATAACACTGAATCTTCAGGTGGCTTAGGATTGTCGTCATTTCCGAGAATACTGCGAATTTACATTGATATTAGCAACATAAATTGTATTATCCACCAGTTGACTACATTATTCATGGTAAAACATAATTTCACATCTAATCATGCAAAATCTAGTAACAAAATGGATCTCGGAGACTTATTTCAACAATTGAACACAAAATATGTAATAACAAGTAAATCTGCTGTATGTTCTATAACAGTGAACGTAATTTCATATAAATAAACAAATAGACTGATTATTTATTAATATTACAGAATACACATAAATCGAAGGCATGGAAATCCAGTTGATTCACGCTCTTATTCACAGTGCTATTATTAGTTTATTATTGAGTATCAAAACGAGGTAACAAATCATCAACAAACATCTGATAACTCAATATTCTGTAAAACATACATATAAATTACAACATAATTCATACACTTACCACTCACTGAAGTGATACCTACAACAGAGTAAAACATAATCATTCTAGTCAACATGATAACATTTACAGGAATTACACGGAACACAATTCACAATGACATTCCTCTTGATGATGATGATGATGACGACAGAAAATTAAGAACATGACAATAAAGAATGAATCCAATTCACTCACCAATGATCCACTCGCTATATTCACCCACGTTATTTGATACTAGCTTTTTCTGCAACTCTGAAGACCAATCTTGTGTTGAAAACAATTCCACCATTGCTGTCCGAAATCCTGCCAATGTGACAGGAATGATGTTGTTTTCAATTTTCAAACTTCGGTGTTTCAAATAGATGTCACATGAAAGAGTAGCATTAATTAGCTTCGGCTCCAAACTCTTTACCAACTTCATCACCTGTTCCAAATCATACAAACATGTTAAAATTTACATCATTTTAATGAAATTCTCATCAAATCCAACAATCACAAATCATCTCATTCGCATTCACAACAGCGAGTACATTCAATTTACTACCACTTCACGACATACTATGAAGTTTTCGTGACTTATCACATTCTCAAGATTGTTATAATTATCGGTGACCACTGACTTAAATCGAAATATCAACATAATTAAAATGTAGTAACAATTCACAATGAACAAACAGCTTGATCGTGTGCACATTGTCACAAGAATCTACTTGCTACATTCGAACACTACATCATCACTCATTACTGTACATCAGTTTAATCAACATACACAATCATTTAGAGATTATTGTTGACTAATCGAAACACTGTAGTAAGTGGATGTTGTTATGTTGCTTGCTGATGAACTAAGTGAGTAAAATTCATGTAGTGTACTGTGACTTACCCTCTCACAATATCTATCCTGGTAGTCGATTGCATTATGGACAGTACTACCTACGATCGCATTACTCCACTCTTTGACATGCACTTGCAATATAATTTCGAAGATATCTGGAATTGTTGTAATTGAGCAATATGTAATTTATATATATATATATATATATATATATATATATATATATATATATATATATATATATATATATATATATATATAATGAATAATGTTGGATGAGTAGTCGAGGTATGATGAGAATTATTTAGATGCTGAGAAAGGATAATATGAAATGAGATGGTCAGTTAATTATTGGAAGTGACTGATATTTCTAGATGATATTTGTATTGTTAATAGAGTTAATGAGTAAATAAGATGCATTTCAAGTACCAGGCAGATAATTTAAGCATCGTTTCACTCTTTCCAGTTGAACACATTATTCATGTATCACACAGAAATGAGCATATGAAGTGACCATAACTTCTAATAAATTCCTTTCTTATTGCATTCCTATTTCATTTTAAATGCAGGGATCACATCATTTTGTGAAACATTACTGCCTGTCATAATGATGCAGTTTTCTTACTGTTCATCATCGATATAAAATTCATTGACTGTGGTTATTTGTTAACTGACTTACCTGGCTTTTCAGTGTTTTCAGGTTGAGCTGCTATTAAACTTCCTTTAAAAGCATCAATAAAGCAAACATTGAAGATCAATGAAATAAAATTAATAACTGATTCACTCATACAAACATCAATTGTATTGAATGGTATAATGGTTGTGTTAGAATTGTCGTATTAATTAACTGTTTATAAAACTATCATGACTACTTATTGTATTCATCACATATCCATCTGATTTTAATGCAACACTGATAGCCAGTGAGCACTGGTTAGTTCATTGCATCTAGCATAGAACGAATCTGGTTTGTGTCGAATCATGAGACTTTACACCTTGCAACAAACACTTAACAATCAGATTCATTTGAATAACTGAGTCCAGTGGAAGAATTAGTACTTTGCATTCCATAGTAATCTCATATCCGATCCATCTTATGTTAAGATATGCATTCATGCTGTTATTATCATTACGCTTATCATAAATACTTGCACATCTGCCATTCCACCACCAGTCTACACCTTGTGATTACCTATGATTAATTGTGTAATTCACCTATTTCATTTATATCATTGATTTACATGCCATGTCACATCCGTAAAAGTAGCTATGCTTGCAATTTTATCGGGTCCCACCTTGTTATACAGTCACTCCATTTACTACTTACATGCGAAAATTAACCGAAGACAATTTTCATATTGTTTGTGAGAAATATTTTAGTAAACGCTATTCGACATTCAAAACTGTGTCCAATTTATGTCTCACTCGAACCAACACAATCACTTCATTTTTTTCAGTCGAACTGAAAACCATTAAAACAAAGGGAAACTAATCCAACATCATCTACGAAAAAGATTTCATCAACTGGGAAGAATACTCCTGCACTGTCACTTATGTATGGTTGCACATAGACGTGCAATTAAACGACATGATATGCTCTCTTAGATATTGACTCCCATAAACAACCATGGATATCAAACCAAACGAGAAAATATTCGAATACTGGATTAAGTTAGTTCTCAAAATGCCAAATAACTTGTAGTACTCTAATTAATCACAGTTACTATGCATGTCGAGGTAGGTCTTTTTATCTATTGACCAATAAAGTACACGCCAATCAAAATCGACATGGATATGTGGAAAAATGACAATAATAAAGACTGAAAAGGCAATCAATTAGTGCACTTTCATTTCCAATCAATATTTAAATTAGAAATATCCGCACACTGGGATCTATTCAGTGTCACTTTACACTTCATATTCACAATGAACAATCTTTAAACTTAACACCTTATCAAAATTATAACACTCAATATATTATCTATTGCATCTCAATTCCCCGATTCACTATGTTATAACCTATGTATTTCGGTTTCTAAAGCAGAAACTTTCTGATTGTAAATCCACCTTCAACATGAAATATTTCTAAAAATGTATGCTTGTGAATTTGGGACGGCTTGTTACACTTTCCCCATGGAATAAGTTCTCTCGTTTTATTTGTACAACAATAACAATGTTCACACAAATGATTAACACTTGATCACTGGTTAATGTGCAAACGTTGTTATCATTTGCCTAACTCTATGTCATGACGATGTTTTAATCCCATAACTTTAGTGTTAATTTAATATTTCTTCACTAATTTCATTAGTTTTAGGAGATTTCTGTTGTCATTCTGTATTTGCTGCTTCAATTTCTTTTTCTTTAGTTGTTGATGATTACGTAGAAAACATGTATGGAATCTCACTATGTTACACTGTCTAGTTTTCTATATCTGAAATATACCATCTTGGTTCCTAGGTTTATGAAACATCCTACATTCTACGCAACATCGACCAGTCGACAACATTAGATTCAGTACATCTGCATTAATCACTTTATGTGAACGTCGACTTTCCTGCATTATTTATGAAAGACAATCGTGTTCATACAGTGGATGTTATTTAACCATTATTGTGCATCTCGTCAACATCTCATCTCAGTTTATAATTACTTTCGATTCAACGTTCAGTTGAAATAATTACCGATAGACATCTCGACGAATCTACAACAGCCTAAACACTTCAATAAATTGGTATGTATTTTATGATTAGTTTCAGAATATATAAGTATAACAATGGTAAATGGTTGGAAGTGGTCAGTAAAAAATCCTAAATACACTAGGTTTCATACTAGTTGACATTCCTCAGTCATCAAGGCGTATCTATTATAATGACACAGAACTGTCAGTTTTTAGTCAATCCCAATTCAAATAACAAAGTTCCATGATTTAGAACATGATCATTGAGTCATTTGAATTTAAAGTGACTAACATGTAGAACTGAGATGTTTCTATTGACTGATCACCAACTAGTAGTGATCCATGTTGTGTAAGTTTAGTCTATTGTTCCTACTAACTTCATTGTTATACAATAAATAAATAAAATTGTTTATTTCTGAGTTAAAAAGTATACATCTTTGTAACTTACTTCCATTGCAGATGAAGACGGAGAAAGAGACGAAGACGACCAGGAATTGCTTCATCAATATGGTTGGATCAAACATGATCATTCTTCTGACATCTATCACTGTAGTTACTAATGAATTGCAAGTTAACTACACTTATTACCTCTATTTAAATACACTAATTCAATGCATAAAATGTCAGCATAATTGGTAAGCTAATGAAATAAAATGTAAGATAACAATGAGAAGCCAATCAGTGAATTCCAGTTTTTATTATTAAACAAAGTGTTCATTACACACTTCTTGTTACTACGCATGAACATATTTTGTTAATTTAAATTTTAAAAAAAAACACTAAAAATTGTGATTAGAAAAAAATGAAAACTAAATGTGACTGAGGTCACAAAATGGTTAAAGAATTTGTAAATAACTTTATTTAATCTCTAATAAATGACTGAATACGCCTCAGATTGATTCTGATAAGATGGTCATTGCGATATGTGTATCACAAATTGATGAAAGTGGGAATTCCATGATTGAATGCCTTCCAACCGACTGGTGTACAGGGTTAGGGTTTTGTCAACCTGAAACCCCTGTGGCGAAGTTTAGGGTATGTACTGCTGATAAGTCCGATATTGGGATGATACAGTTGACTAGTGCTCAGCGGTTTTCAACGGTACCCTGCAAACATAAGTCTGTGGAGAATACGATCAACTAAACTTCACACCAATCTCCATAAAACCATCTCGATTCAGTTAGAATTAATTAACTGGAAAGTGAATTCCTAGATTTGTCAATTACTTTATTATGAATGGTCAAGTGTACTTTTGTTTTTGCTTATGAAATAATCATGCAATGACAACAATCAATAGTTTCTTTTCTTCTACGTTATACTACTATTTAATTGAAATTGCATAACACAAACATGATTACGTTGTGTTTTGTTAAGAGGTTTATCGCCAACAATTTCAATGTTGACAAAGTAGGTTGTCGCCAGTATATTCAATTGATTTTTTGCTCATTTCGTATATGAATGGTGTACATTAAGGTGTAATTTGAATGAACAGCATCTGGATATTGTCAATATTGTCTAGTTATATCTCAGAGAAAAATTACATGAAAATTCTTTAATTGAAGTGTTTAGTGTGAACACCAACACTTAGATACAAGTACATCCAACTGAAAAGTCCCGAATAAGACGAAAAAAGCGTCCTGGATTCCGCTTATCAGTCACAATCAATTTCAAACAATAAAAGTATTCTGTGTGTTCAGTATTACTATTAATCAGTAAGAACGTTTGAATAATAATATAACAGAGAATATTCTACATGAATTGGTCACTAAGCAGCTGTATTCATTATCACGTCTATCTAGTCTTTAGTGTTGATTGAATTGTTGGTGTTTACTAGTTAGTGGTAGATATTATGTCATACCTGTGATATTGACAGAAGTGAAGCTCTGTGTCACCCACTTTCATAGTCTGTCAACCTAACTATTCAATTATTCATAATGTGGCTAACTTCATTTAAGACTAACTGGTGTTATTAGCAGTGAGATGTATGGGTTAAAATGTCGTTCAGCATCAATATCCTATAGTCGGCAAAGCATATTGAGAAATTGAATAATAACAATCATTAAAGGGAATATGCATATCATTTCAATATTAACTTATACGAAGATTAAATATTCATTTTTTTTAAGAATTAGAATGATTTTGTTTTGATAGGAATTAGCTTTATTAAACGTATTCAGCACAGTATAATATTGAACAGGTACCAATGAAAACCAGGGGGTTTTGCACAGGTGTTCCATACTTTTATGTAACTATTCAACACTGTCCATACTCCATTAAACAAAGAAGATAACTGTCCAAAGTAATAGTTACCCATTTTATAGATCTGCAACACACTTTTGATTCGGCCGTCCCTACTTCTATTCCATTTTATTTCAACACCAACCAACATTGTTCATTTACGTGTGAACTTGTTTGCTATACATCACATACATATCACAACCACTTTATTCTATGAAGATGTAAAAGCATATCAACTCCTTTCATTCTAAGATTAGGATTCATTCAAACTATAATTTAGATGCTTTCGCTTCAATACATTCACTTGGCTTAACAATATGTCGGTTATCTAAAGTCGAGAAATATTAATCCAACGACTATACACACAAAAACATACATTTAGTTGGAAACTAATTTATGCAATGAATATTACGTTTGTAATTAATAATACAAAAGAATAACTATTAACTAAATTCTTCTACTCTTTACTAAATAAACAATAATCATACAAACTACAAACACGGTGGAAGTGTTGAGTGTGTGTGGGGGGGGGGGCGGAGACGGGCAGGAGTGTAGTTTATGTGTGCACTGGATAAATTAGGTCATTTTGTGATTAAAATAACTGACTATTAACTTATATGACCTGACGTTGGCCATTATGATAACAAGCGGTCTACGTTTATTTTTTCTCTTAATTATATTCATAACTTCAACATTTTATTAATTAAAATAGGCTGTTTATTCTGGCATTAGAAGAGCTTTTAGTTTAGTAGATATCTGAAGATAATAACATGCATAACAAATTACTGGCAGTATGATAAATAACAACTAAGTTTAGTTGTTTGTATTTGTCATAGATTGATGTTAGTTGAGTATCATTGACAATTAGAGATTATTGGAAAGCTGTTTCGTTCTAGTGTCGAACTGCTCTGTGACAATGTACACCCTTGATTTCACCAGAGAATTGATCCTGGGACCCTCAGGTTTTACGGTTAATTCATAATTATCTGTACCACTGAGCGGGCTAGCGTCCAATAGTCGGACTCTCACTTTAACTAATTAGATGAGTAATGGTCTGATTACAGTTTTTACAACTGTAGACCTACTACGATATGCATGTTACAGTATGGTTTAACAGTGGAACTGACTGTACCTTTGATTTTGAGCTTGGTTGCTTGATCATGGTTGGTGTTTATATGACGCGTAAAACATAATCAGCTACGAAAGCGTTTGTTGAATAAAGATGCGAAGTTCTATGAGTATATTTCTTCTATAAATCGGGTGGGTACTAAACACTATTCAACCAACGGGTTCAGTAAAGAATACAACCTAGGTACTAACAAATGATCTACTGCTTCAAGTATTCTTTCCTCACGTATATATAAACTCCTGTTGAACAGTTTCAAACTAGATTGTCAGGTTTATATCATACCAGTTAATAACGATAATACCACTAGTGTGAACATTCATGATTTCATTACGCTGCTAATTGCATAGTTTGACTACTTCATTATTATAATTTCCTATCTGTGTTACATAGTTAATAGTATTTATTTCATTTTGTTCCAGCCTAATTTTTACCCATCTTCTATCACCACTTGTACAACTGATTTTGGTAGGTTTAAATTAAGCAGTCACTCACTAGAACGAAACAGTTGTCAAGTACTCTCTACTTTCCATTAGTACCCTGACAACATCAATCAGTAACATATTCAATTAATTTAAAATGCTGATCTCCACAAAAATAACTATCGATATTCAATTTGTTTAAAAAACAAAACAAAACGAAAGTAAATAAAAAAGAAACTAGTTCATTGTAACCATACTCAACTGTGACAGTGACAACATCGTTTTCTTTCTCATTTTCATTTCATTTTCATGACTGTACAATCATATTTACATATGCGATAATAGAATATAGTGACAATCCTTTGTATATATGACGACATAAGCAAAGAACTGTTAGTTAAATTGATAGTTACAAATAGTCAAGCAATAGTAACAAATATCAACAAGTATGTAATCTGTTACCTAATTTAAACTGTTCTAGTGAAGCAGAGAATCTTTGAAATCACCTTACATAAACAACAACAAAAACGAAGAGAGATTTACATTTCGAAGATGAGTACAGTGATAATTTTAGAGTACGATTACATAATAGAATAAGATAAGATAATCTATAAACAAATGGTAATTATTTACAGAAATATACATTAAATATTCGACGCCAAAGACTATGACTGTAGCCACAATCGTGTCCATATAAGAACTAGTACAAAACAAACAGAAGACGAAGGAACAGATACAAATGAACAAAATGTTCCAAGTAGCAATCCGAGTGGATTGATTCACCGGTAGTCACAATATCTCCTATATAGACACTTCTAATACTATCTATGTTGTCTATATGCTAATATGCATAAGATTATGCTTGCATTAACTGGACAATATAGTCATCGAGTTAATCAGTTAGTCACTTAGTTAGTTGATTAGTAAGTAGGTAGGTAAGTAAGTAAGTAAGTAGGTAAACGAATGACTTAGTTAGTTAGTAAAAGTACATATGGACAATGTTGAAGTTATTTTCTTTTCATTTTCTTTATTATTTTACTAATGAACTCCATGTTATTTTTATTCCATTGTAAAGATATTTTACTTACACATAAACAAATTCCATTGAAATTAATTCCATTAAGGGCATTACATATTGGTGTGTTGTTATCACCTTGTTACCTTAACATAAATTATTTGTTAATTTATTCAGTTAATTAATAAGTGTAAATTAAGCTAACTAAAGTTAACATTTCTCTCATTCATACAACAAGTCTCAGTCTGTAAGCTGAGACCAATAATGGAATGATTTGTACTTTCTCCATATGGACTAGGTACTGTGTATTGCATTACTTCAACTCTGGGTATCTATCAGTTAAATAACATAGTTTCATTTAATTTCTTTTTAAAAGACCACCTCACCATTGTTAGCATACATTGAAGTTGAATACTGCACATACATATGGCTTATTTCATTTCTAATATACTAAACTTTTCTGTTGTATTAAATTCACCTTTGATGTACTAAACTTTGACCTGTATATAATATTTCTATGAAGGATAAAAGTACTATCCAATTAAGACGTATTTAGATCTTCTTGTTGACTTGTTAACGACTAAAACTGATCAATCTCTGTTGTTATATATGCATCTTGAGCTACGTATCTCAATATAGTGGTAGTACACAAGTATCGTTTGATTTGCATTGTGACTAGTAGACGGAATCCATGATACACGTTTCGTCATATTTGGGACTTATCATGTAAGCGAACCTACATCCAAGTGTTGATGTTCGCACCAGCATTCGAACTCGATTCGCGTTGCGCCAAATTCCACCGCCATCATCACATTCCAACTCAAACAATGCTTGTGATCTAACAAAGTGTTCATTACATCGTTTCTATCGTCATGCATTAAAATATTTTGTTAACTAAAATAATAAAAGTACTTTTAAACCTCATTGAAATGTAAATGTCTAGTCAGTGTTGATGTCAATAGATAGTGGACAGTCGATTCTGGAAATACACATTAACAGCTTGAATGCAATTTCATGAACGTGAACACAACTCTTGTAGGAGCATGCTTTCAGTTTGCACAATCTCGGCTACAATCCCATAACGATGTTAATCTTTGATGCAAGATCTTCTATCAGTCAAATGTACCAGGAAATCGTCGTTAACTAGGTAGCTACACAGTGTCTCTGTGAGTAATTGATGATTATCAACTGGAAGAAGAAGGTAATGCAGTTTGTCTATTCACGTTGCAATAATCCAGGTAATTTAGAGCCAAATACATAATTCTCAATCCCAATATTCTGTTGAGTCGGCTTCGGCATCATGTTCATTCTAAACTTCCTTCTAAGCTTCATGTAACAAACTCCGCTATTAAGCCGAATGCATAGCAATGAAATAAATAAACCGGTAATGCTTCTAGGTTAGTTTAAAGATGTCGACATTAGGAGTCATTTAATTATTTTGACGATCTTCCTTTGTTCCTTGACAAGCGTCTTACTTTCGACATAAATGAACTCCACCAGTCATCAACACTTTCAGGAATTTCTCCATTAGGCCTAGAAATCTTGGTCTATTTTCTGGCAAAGTCAATGTTGTACACTGCAGAGAAGTACCATACTACGACGAAACAGCTCTCCAGTACTTCAAGATTACTACTGACACCCGACAAAAGTTAATTTATGACAAATATGTAAACATCTACACCTGATACCTTCGTTCACAATACTGCTTCATCTCACAGACATGTGTTTAACAATTATGAATAAATATATTCTATTCATCAGTGTATAATCACTTCCACAAACAGTATTCACACTTTGATTTAGATTTTATTCTATCACAAATAGATAAGCCATTGGAAGCTTAAGAAGTAGGCATAACGTTAATATCATCACTAGATAGTATATGACTGAAAGCGATTCCACTAACTAAAGTTGTAGCACTAGAATTCACAGCTAGATTTGGTGTCTCACTTTTTACAATATCATTTAGTCTAACGTAAACTGTTGACAGTTACTTAGCAACAACAACTTCAGAATCTGGTAACTTGAATAAATCATCACAAACCTGATTACATAGCTTTCGTAAAGCCGAAATAAATGGAACATTGTCTTCAGCATGTGAACGATAAAGCATATCAACACAAAAACAAGCTATAAATAGAAAACAAAGAAGTAAGTTATTAAGGTAGTTAGGTTTTCAGGATACGTCATTTTCAAAATGTATGCAGTAAACACATAAACTTATATCTATGATTAAAATAGAACTCATCTGCATCGGTCTATATTACAATGTCATATCACAGTAGTAAAATGAATGATAAATTAGTGGTGGTATCAATGGACATTGAAAATAACTTCCTGTAGTCTCATGATTTGAGAGAACATAAGTGGTACATACACTTGCGTCACTGTAACATATTCTGAGACATGTTACTCGTAGTCACTATCCATGGGAACCCTAACAATATCATAGTCCTCACCCTCCAGCATCCACCGAACCAAGAGTCAGTGAATTCATGGACTAATGCCATGTTTCCACTGGATTTCCCTAGCATTCTTTCACTCTACCTGTACGCAGGTTAACGTGTAAGATCGAGGTATACAGTGATTGTTTGTGAGTAATACATATCTTAACCGAATGATTGAGTGAGTTATCACAGGTTTATCAATTGATTCGCTGTCTTTTCCTGGTATCAAGTGTCATACTCAGCCATACTTACTCGATGGTCCCAACAAACATGAGTTATGTACGAAAGACGTCTATCATTAAATACTAGTAAAATACGAATATCATCAATTTTCAAAGGTCCTGTTTAACGACCATATAACAAACAGAATGAACAATATATACGTGCATAATACTAATATTTCTTTAATTTGTTGAATTTCAAGGCTACAGTAAGTAAAACTGATGAAACAGGGCACGAACTTACGACCATCTAATCGAAATGTTAATGCTTTGACTTGTAACCCACTGCTTCAAAGACAGATGATGAGAATAAATTGAAAATAATAAGGAATCGAAATTCGTTTCTCCTGAAATGCAATGAGAGCTGTTTACTACAAATTACACACGTATATGTTGAAGTGTATGACTTCGAAGCATTTATTATGTGCGAATATATAGTTGTGTAAATTAAAGTGAATAGAATGGAGTTCCAGAATTCGGACTCGCTATAATGGGATTGAAAGTCAAACACATGACATAAGGTGTTTTTGGTCATTCGCAAGAACGTCGATTACCATTAGAATGTTACGATTCCAGGACAAAAATGTTCATTTGTACAACAAACAACCCTTAGCTTCTTAGTGATGATTGCAAAAATATACCAGTTTAGTAAACATTTGAAAATACTGTCACATTCTTTGTAAACAGGTATACTAGAACCATATCTGATACAGGGGTATAAATATAACTTCAATGTTGTGACGGATTTTAGATCTGTTTCGTTTTCCAGCATCATTTATGAGATTGTTGTAGTTTCACTCTTGCGTCATTCCTCATTTTGATCAATCGCCTTTATTATCAAATATGAACAAACATATGGGACAAACATTTTTCTGACTGCCATTGGTTCATCTAACTAATATAATTACTAGACAGTTGACTTTATAGCGCACAAATACACTACCCAAAACTTTATGTTGCTATACTGATAACATTGTAGCTTGAAAGACAAATGGATCCATTTGAATCAAACAATCAGTTAGTCATAAACAATGCACAACGTGGCATACATATCCTTCAGCTTAGTTTCCCGTAATACAGTTAGTACGACATCATCAAATTAAGAAGATGAATGCCACAAAACACTTCAACAAGAAAAACGCTAAACAAATCTATGAAAGGATAACGTCACTTGAGATCTTGAAAACGAAAATATCTCTAATCACTGGTCGTTGTTATCATCCGGTCTCCAACCAAGTAGTTTGCATCTACCAACACTCTTCAAACTAACAGTTAACAACTTTATAGATCTATAAAACACACTTTTAGTTTGGCCGTTCCTACTTCTATTCCATTTTATTTCAACACCAACCAACATTGTTCATTTACGTGTGAACTTGTTTGCTATACATCACATACACATCCCAACCACTTTATTCTATGAAGATGTAAAAGCATATCAACTCCTTTCATTCTAAGATTAGGATTCATTCAAACTATAATTTAGATGCTTTCGCTTCAATACATTCACTTAGCTTAACAATATGTCGGTTATCTAAAGTCGAGAAATATTAATCCAACGACTATACACACAAAAACATACATTTAGTTGGAAACTAATTTATGCAATGAATATTACGTTTGTAATTAATAATACAAAAGAATAACTATTAACTAAATTCTTCTACTCTTTACTAAATAAACAATAATCATACAAACTACAAACACGGTGGAAGTGTTGAGTGTGTGTGGGGGGGGGGGGCGGAGACGGGCAGGAGTGTAGTTTATGTGTGCACTGGATAAATTAGGTCATTTTGTGATTAAAATAACTGACTATTAACTTATATGACCTGACGTTGGCCATTATGATAACAAGCGTTCTACGTTTATTTTTTCTCTTAATTATATTCATAACTTCAACATTTTATTAATTAAAATAGGCTGTTTATTCTGGCATTAGAAGAGCTTTTAGTTTAGTAGATATCTGAAGATAATAACATGCATAACAAATTACTGGCAGTATGATAAATAACAACTAAGTTTAGTTGTTTGTATTTGTCATAGATTGATGTTAGTTGAGTATCATTGACAATTAGAGATTATTGGAAAGCTGTTTCGTTCTAGTGTCGAACTGCTCTGTGACAATGTACACCCTTGATTTCACCAGAGAATTGATCCTGGGACCCTCAGGTTTTACGGTTAATTCATAATTATCTGTACCACTGAGCGGGCTAGCGTCCAATAGTCGGACTCTCACTTTAACTAATTAGATGAGTAATGGTCTGATTACAGTTTTTACAACTGTAGACCTACTACGATATGCATGTTACAGTATGGTTTAACAGTGGAACTGACTGTACCTTTGATTTTGAGCTTGGTTGCTTGATCATGGTTGGTGTTTATATGACGCGTAAAACATAATCAGCTACGAAAGCGTTTGTTGAATAAAGATGCGAAGTTCTATGAGTATATTTCTTCTATAAATCGGGTGGGTACTAAACACTATTCAACCAACGGGTTCAGTAAAGAATACAACCTAGGTACTAACAAATGATCTACTGCTTCAAGTATTCTTTCCTCACGTATATATAAACTCCTGTTGAACAGTTTCAAACTAGATTGTCAGGTTTATATCATACCAGTTAATAACGATAATACCACTAGTGTGAACATTCATGATTTCATTACGCTGCTAATTGCATAGTTTGACTACTTCATTATTATAATTTCCTATCTGTGTTACATAGTTAATAGTATTTATTTCATTTTGTTCCAGCCTAATTTTTACCCATCTTCTATCTCCACTTATGCAACTGGTTTTAGAAGGTTTAATTAGGCAGTCACATATTGAAAGAAACAGTTGTCAAATACTCTCCGTTTTCGAGGAGTACCATCAACAAATCAATCAGTGAAGTATTCAATTAATTTACAAATCCGATATTACATGTCTCACCTAAAACCAGCATGCTGAAACATTGACTCAACAAGCTGCAAAAGTGATGCAAATTCAATAATAATAGCTTGTGATTCTGATTGCTTCTTGATGATACGTTATTATGAACCGATGACCTTGAGAGCGCTGAGTTTGTTCCGATTCGTTGATTTTCACCCCGTCGCCAACTGTTGTGATGCGTGAGAATTGGGGTTGGGTGACCGAATGCCAAATGAGGTGTGCCTAGTCGATAAATGCGCGTCCGCCCTACGCCTACTGGGACCCAAGCCGGAATAACGAGAACATAAGCTAACCAGACTTTTGGATTCACATGAGATAGCGTTACATTCACCGGAATAACGCACTTGAAGTCGATGAGATTAGAAGGCTCTTTGAGTGTTCGGAATATTTTTTGGAACAGGTTAATATATATCAAATTTGGTTCTGCAACAAACAATTATTAATTTACTAGTTACTTACATTCAAGAAGATTAAGCAACATTAACAACAACAACAACAAATGATCACAACGATCCGCGCCTTACACACAAAGCGAACAGAATGCCAAACAAAAATGGCTGACCAAATGGCTGACACACAATGTTCCGATCAATAGAAAACAACTTCTAGAGACTTCGATGATAACAGACCAATAAAATGCAAATTAAAATTACATAATAAACACTCAACTACTCATGAGTAGTACAACAATTACAACTAAATCCAACACTGCCCCCTGAGGTTGGAGAATCCCGGTATGTTTCTAACTTTTCGGGGTTCTGGGATTCTTCAACTTCACCTTCCAACTAGCATAACTGTCGTACATCTCTTTTCCCTATCCCGTTAGCTGTTCTTAACGTCACCTTCCGAACTAAACCGTCGGTACCCTCCTGTATGTCTGTGACGACCGCCTTCGGCCATTGCCCTCTCGATCGTGCAGGTTCTATCATCAATACTAAGTCCCCAACCTTCAAATCAGGCTTAGCATCATGCCATCGTTGCGTTTACTGTAGCGTTGGGATATATAGCTTCAACCGCCTTTTCCAAAAAGATCAACCAAGTTCAATGTTTGTCGCCATTTTCTATTGTATTTTGTTGTATAGTCCTTCTCATCGATGCTAGCTGGTTCACTTGCTCTAGGCAATAGTAACATGCTAGGTGTTCCATCGACGTCCTCTACCATTCTCACTATAGGACGATTGTTTAAAATCCTCTCTATCCCCACTGGAGTCGTATGTAGTACTCCATCGGTGACCGGTTGTTCGTCGAGAATAACTACTAATATTCTTTTAATAGTTTTGATGATCCGCTCCCATATTCCTCCTCGATGATAAGCCTTGAGAGGGTTAAATATCCAATCACAATTGTGAGTGACAAGGTTTTTCGATATTCTTTCTTGGTTCCAAGCTCTCATTAAACACTTTATCGCCCTTTCTGCACCTTTAAAGTTACTACCGTTGTCACTATACAGGCGTTGTGGGTAGCCCCTACGTGCTGCAAATCGGCTAAAGACACATAAGAAGGAATCGGTGTCTAGAGTATTGGCATTTATCACTTATATATTTTCTAATGTAAAATACTACTATTAAAATTTGTCAACAGTATAAATTGTTTTTATTTTTCATAGAGAATTAATTTATGACCTTAAAAAAAGGAAAATTGATTCCTAAAATAAATGATTTAATACTGTTGTACTGATGCTAACTGCAAAATAAAAAGCTCAATTGCTACTAACTTTTAAAGCATGTTCTTACTGCATAGAGTAATTTACATCTATAGTTGTAGGTTGTTTTTGATATAAAATTGCAAAATTTGACAATCTTTACAAACTTCATATGTTAATAATAATCATTTTCTTACTGATGTTCTAGTGAGAATCTATAACTTGTAGATTTCAACCATATTGAATGTAAGCTAGTTATCCACTGGTGATATTGTATGATGTTTGTGTAAATTGATCAAAGTTAGTAAGGTAAATCAATGAACTCCGAATCGGTGATATAAGAAAGATATGTGAAAGTTCCGGATTTCATTACCGAAGACTCCTACACTAGTATAAAATTACTACTAAGCGTTCTATGATCTTCAATGATTATTAAGCATCACTTAGATCATAAAATTGAAAATTCTACTCAACGTTCTCGTGTGGACTAGTTGCAGGTTTTTGATTCCTCACAGCAGAAAAATAAACCATTGAAACCGTATGAGTACGACCTTGGAGTTACAAAGCATACTCAACATCCATAGCTGTTACAGTCTTCCTCTTGGCATGTTCCGCATAGGTGACTGCATCAAAAATTACATTCTCCATAAAACACATTCAGAACACAACGAGTCTTCTCTTAGATCAATACAGTGATGCCCTTTACACCACCATGGCTAGACAGAAAACGAACGGCTGGCTTATTGATACCTTGCATGTGATTACGTAGAACCATCTGATGTCTCTGTTATGATGCGTGAAAATTTGTTGGTGGGTGACCGAATGCCAAATGAGGTGTGCCTAGTAGAATAATACGCGTCTGCCCTATGCCCACTGGATCCCAAGCCGGAAT
>CM046065.1:14962499-15023662 GCA_025215515.1 Schistosoma japonicum | reverse complement strand
ATTGGTATGAGTCGTTGCACTACATCAGGATATTACCATTATGAATATCAAAATACTGGGTGTAGTACTATATGAGTGGCCATAAAAAATATTAGACAAAGGAAATGGTTCCAGAAAAAAATACCTATTGCATGTAATGAAAGGGTGAATGTACATAGACCGATTCTGAGCTGTGGCACATAGCGTTTCTAACCAATATTTAATCTATCTAAAGAAATTTAATAATGTATTCTCAGTCAATAGACTATCACTTTTAAGAGGTAAAAATGATTAATAAACCAAGAGCAGACCTATGGACTATATAGAATAATAACCAACAACACTGCAAAGGAGAGAACTCAGGGCTGAAACTATTGAACAATTCAGCACTAGAACAAAACACCTTATTGCCACCCTGTAACGAATACCACCTACAAATCCCCATTTAACTAACACAGTAAGATTATTGTTTAGTTATTTTTTTGAAAAATAAAAACTTTATGTAGTGGAATATAAATGTATAAGTTCTTCATTTTTCTCTGAATGATCACTCATTAATGACGACAATTAGTACATATATATATATATATATATATTATATATATATTTCACTGTTTTTAGAATATTTGGATTGTAAGCAAACCTCCTGATCCTTCAACAAGCATATCATCTTCACTAATTGATTCATCTCCATCACCATCATCAACTAGTAAACGTCGAACTTGTATCGGTTATTCTTCATCAGAACGTCAATTTATTTATATTAATGGACGACCGTGTGATTTACCAAAAGTTACACGCTTAGCTACTGATTTATGGCGACGTTGTTCTAAAGAAGCCTATTCATCTATGGCTAGTGGGATAAGTTTACCGAATCGAAGTACATTTAATTCATTTCCGGTACTTATATTTATATTCACTATGCCTACGCGTAAGTATTTGTTCCATTAATTTTATCTATCAATAAATTTTTCAATTTGTGCATTGAAATACAGTCGAAACTTTTGTAGCTCAGATGAATGCTTTTGATGATGCTGTATTATTTAAGCTAGTTGGTTTTAATTGCGAAGTTTTTATTTCCCTTCTAGACAGCAGTGTCAATATCCATGTCATGTGATCTTAATTCAGTTTCAGTTGTAAGGTTAATAGGTCAGAAAATCTGTACAGTATGTTTTCCAGTGAAGATCCAACTTCTCCTCGAGTGTCTACTAATGGCGCTCATGCCACTTGCTTTGGCAGAGTATTCCAATCATTGACTACTCAATAGTAAAGACAGAATCTCAACTTAGGTTTATTCGATCGTCATTTTGGACCTTCTAATTTTAGCCTCGGTAATTATTAGTTCTAGAAGGAGTAACAAGATAGGACATATGATTACCTAAATCATTGTTCGAAACACGGAATGCTGATATCAGGTTGCTGTTCGTTTTACAATGACACGAAGTAGATAAATCTAAATGTTTAAGTCACTATTCATATGATGGGTTAGCGAGTCTTACTACTAACCTAGTACTTTCTTGTTGTATACGCCCATGATTAAACACAGACTAACTTCTTAAATACAGTATTCTAGATAAGTCTTACTGAGGTAGGTTGAAGGATTCGAAACCTGTTTTCGTCAAAATATTTGAAGACTACGAAGTAACCGTAACATTCGAAATCCTCTAGCAGTAGCTGTATTCGAGCTTACTGTTGTTGCTTATAGTTACACCTAAATCCTTTTGTTCTATAACTTGTGGCAAACGTATTCCATCAATAGTGTACGGACAGCTATTTCCATGTCTGATTTTCATTAATGCACTTTCACTAGAGTTTATTTTCAAACTCTAACTTTCAACCCATTTAACTAAATCATCCAAATCAGTTCAAAGCTCTAATCTGTCTGCATCATTATATATTACCATCAAACCCTATGTCGGCTGAAACGAGTAGTGATGATATTCTAAATGGCTTCGGCAATTTATTGAAGTACAATAAGAATATTGGAGACTTTTCAATTTTCCTTTTTTTAGCTATTGTTAAATCAGTTCTTCGTGATGAGTTTGCTTCTGAGTGCTTGTCTTTATCTGTTTTGCATTCCTGTTAGTTATTTTTTGCGGTCGACTTCTGGTTATATGATTCCTCGACTTTTCCCATATGGGTTGATAAATTACATCTATATTGATGCATCTATTTATTAATAATCAGTTATCGATGCTATACTGAGAACTCATAAACTTACTACTGTTTAACTTCGAGTGGTGGGTAATTCCTGAAGTTATAGTTCGGTTCCATGACCAGTGAACTTTAATTACATCGGGCGTGATACAAATGCCACTAATGATGGGTGTTCAGTATCGCCCGAAATTCCTGGTTTGTATCATTGCTGAGATTATTGATGTTCACTCATGAAATGTTTCTATTTAGAACGAAGCAGCTGTCTATAGCTTCCTGCTTTTCAATGATTATCTAACCAAAGTTCAGGCGTTATATGAAACTTCAACTATCTCAACAACAATCATCTACTTACTAGGTATTTCTACGTGACAAGCTGTTGCTAACGAAGTTCAGCAATATCACAGATCAAGACAAAACTAGTCTCTAATATGCTTTAGTTTTCAATGGTTATTCAGCGGATATCAGTTCATGTAGCCAATTGCTTTTATATAATACAAAATTCCCTAAAAACCACCTATTTATTCTCCTTATCCATCGTCGTCACCATAGTTTTACTGGCAACATTCAATATGGACTTTAAATATTTTCTAAACATTAACTTGTTTCACTCTTTTTCTTTATGTATTGAGTTCCGTAGAAAGTAGATACTTTGTAGGTACGCCTTACCGACGAGTCCTAGGCAGTATGAAACCTGGATAAGAAAGGGTTTGCTGCCGCTTACTTTTTACCTATCTAACATTATGACTTACACTTTCGTATTTTCCAAATTATTTTAGAATCTGTTGATATAAACTTAACGCCAGATAAACGAACTTTATTATTACACCACGAGAATTATGTATTAGCTTTAACAAAAGCCGTGTTAGTCAAAACTTTATTTAACTCAAATGGTATGGAGATTAATAGTTTCTCACAATCAAGAATTGATTTTGATCAATCACAAATTGTAACCGATTATCGATTGAATGATACATCTCAAATGACCTGCGTAAGTGGTTCATGTTTTTGCACAAAAATGCATTTATTAAAGTTGAATTATAGCTATCAGCGACATCCCAGTTGCACGTTTCATCGTATTTACGATTTGTCAGGCAGTACATCCCAATATGGGTATTGACTCAATTTCCCAAACCCATTACCTTACGCTTCATACATCAATATGTTATCCACTGAGGTACTGTGGTCCAGGTATCAACTAACTTTTTTAATAGGTATGAATATATTTGTAAAGAACCTTTAGATGTGAAGGGCTGCAATTTATCAGTCTCTATTAAAATATAAGCATCCTTTGCTGGTTGTCTCGAGATTGTAATTTAGGGCAAGAATGTGGAAATATACAAACCATATCAATTAAAATTTATACTTGTTACATGAATTCTTGACTACTTAAACTCCGTAGCTCAGTTGATAACGTGTTGAAGTTGACAGTTAGAGGTAGTGGGTTCGAGTCCCAGTGTAAAAATTAACTTTAGATTAAAGTACGTATACCCAACTGACTAGTCAAAAATATGACGAAACAAACGTTCTTGTTTTTGCTGCTATCTACATATGTAGCCGATATCCCATTGTGTTATATCGTGTCTTTAACGTCACTAACACTAATATACAAACTTTTTCAAATAGCGGTATCGTTATGAACTGACTGTAGCCTTCACCATGTAAATTCATAATCTATGAGGATAAACTTCTGTGTAATTGAACTAACAACAATGGCAGACGTAGAACAAGTTGAGAAAAAAAGCCAAGGTGGATATGCTAAGTCACTATGTGGCATCTATTCGCGAACTCATCTGTTATCCTGCACTGTGTTGGTAGTTCCAGTCTATCTGTTATAGTAATCGTTGTTAAAGGTTAGAGACGTTAGGTTAAGTTCAAATTTTGTGTGAATACATTCAAGGACATGTTATGATGTAATGAAATAGAGTTTATTTTACTAGAGCATAGCAAGGTTGACAAGCTGTTTCTTTTCTAAATCTTAAATTAACTCTTTATTTTCTGGTAGCAGTAACTTCAGCAAACTTTAAAAGATTAGTCCTCGGAGTCTTACTAAATTTTGTTCCCTTCAGACTTTTTGTTATCATTGATGTTATCAACTTATCTACCGCATTCTTATTCATCTTTTTAATTTTACACCGCTGTGTGGATGCACTTCGGCAGTAATGGTTGACTATGATCTTATATTGATTGTAAGTAATTAATTTCTAATTATTTATTCGTAGTATAGTGTATTTTTGTAAAAAAAAAAATAGGTACTATCAAAATTACCATTCAGTTGTTGATAGTTCCAATCAATTATTTTTCCTACCTTAATGTGCGTCTTGTTTTATTCATCATAGGTTTCAATGCCAATCCATAATAAACGTCAGTCTATTCTGTCAGATATTAGCGTTTCGCCAAAAAGAGGTAATTATTACTAACTTGTTGTTGTATTTGGGAACTTATTTGAGGAATGCTATGCTTTATAAACCCTACTCTATCAGTAATAACATTTTCAAAACTATGTTTTTGAGTTATTTTTACTGATAATTAAAATCCAAGGTGCTCATTTCGTCTTGTTTAAGGCTTGTCAGCTAGATATACCTGTAACCCAGTGTTGATTTTCACACCGAGACTCTATTTCAATCTATTCACTTAGCAGATAGCGCGGAGGTATTTGATACAAGTGGCCTGAGTTCGTGTTCAAAGCTGGACATTAATATAGATGCATGTACATCAAACGGGCTATCTCCTAAAAGGACGATACGCGAATCTTGGAATCTAATTACCAGTTACAATCAAATGTTAGTCATACCTGTGAATTAACTGTATATTAAAGCAATAGAGACTGGTTTACTGCAGTCTTTGATATCAGTGGGAAGCTGCAAGCACTTAAAAATGTAGTATATGTATGTGTTGTGTTCCGCGAGTTGTTTTAATTTCAATAAATACATACACTTTCTAACTACTTAATGCAATCGCTATTCACGTAAATAGACTGAGAATGATTACTAAGTTTTAATTTCCAAGCTATTTACCTACTAACTGAACAGTAAAATGGTTGAAAATACTAATTAAAACAACTGAAGGGAGTATTACGATCAACGTAAGGTGTTATAATTTTAGCTCATTAACCCTTTACCTGTCGGATAATAATTTACACATTATTCCTAATAAAAAATATATTTTTCTCCCTTCTTATTTTAATCTTTGTATTTTATTCGGAACTAAATGAATCAATCCACTAGGTCACTATTCTTGTAACCAATTGTCATCATCATCGTTAGAAATAATAGATCTTTCACCAGATGCTTCAATACATCAGCAATCTAAAGTAGAAGAAACACCTTTGGAACATCTTCAATCGTTTAATCTTAAAGGTGAAGATCATTTAAAAGATTATCCTGATTATGAGAATATAGAAAATCGATTATTGGTAAGTTCTGTGTACAGTTCTATCATTCAATATCTTATCTGTGTTACAAAAGTTGCAAGTCCTAGTATTTTCTTAAAGTCGATTCATTGGTTATAGTAGTTTGTGTTATTCAATTATTGACTGAGTTTTTGTCAGTCTTTGTTAGTATAAATCCATCTTAAGCAGATTGGCTCGATATAGTGATTTTTATTGCACGTTTATTTAGAATAGATAGGTTATGACTTGAGGCGGAGTCCTCTTTGCGACTCATCCACTACGCGAATGCATCTGCATCCAAATGTTGATGTTCACACTGATGCTGGGTTTGAGTTTCATCATGAACATTGGCAGTAGGAAAAGGTGTATCTAGTTTAAGTGTTCTAAATAAGACTATACGTGTGTACTGGATTTTACTTGCCAGCTACTATCAATGTATACTCTAATTATCAACAACTTTTTAAGCTTCATATCATTTATTTTTCTGAGTTTATTTCCGCTTTCAGTCTAGTGATATTAATTTGGAATCCATTAAAGTGGAGTTTTCCATGGAGAGTTTACGTAACAATTGGAAACAAATTTTACAGATGACACCATCTGGATCTGCTGAGATCTCATTAAGTAATAATAATCTTCATAACAATACTCACATTAATGACGATAATCCTACTGAAGGAAGCTTCACATTTAGTAAATTCAAAAGTATTGAAAATCAAGAAGCTGAAAATGAACTGACTACATATTTCGAGTAACTAATTTATTAGTTCATTTACTTTTTGGGGTTTTGAATTTTTAAAAGCTTATTTTCCATATATGACTGTTACATCCGAATTTTTCTAACGTAACACTGCAGCTGAGGTTCAATGTACCATTTATGAACACATGCGTAGTTAGTATTAGACGAACTCCGATCTGCTATTTTGATAGAATTATCGACTGTATAAGATATGATAGTTGATTCACTGAAACGCAGTCTTTATTTATTTATTGATTTACATCAGTATTGGCCATAGATGCACAGCTACATCCACTCTTTGTGTTTTATCTAGATCTTGAACTCCATTATTCCCCCATAAGCATAATAACTTGACTAGGATAGGAAATAACCACTTTAATTTTTATAAAGTTAAAATCTTATGACTACAGTTAATGAATTTACTTGACAAGTTAACCGCATTATAGCACAGGGATGAACTGAAGTAGTTAGTTAACCGTCCATGGCGAATAAAAATTATAGCCTTTAATCTAGTAGTAAACTTGAAAAGTACTAAATTCTAGTTAAGTGAACGTCATAACACAAAGAAATCAAACTTATTCTACAACCGAAACTCTAAAGTTATCTTACCCATAACTTTGTTTATAGTCTAACTCTCACCATAAGCTCCAACTAAATCCAATTCAAGGATACCTCAAAGAATATCTGCATGTTTAACATAGGATCTAGAATACAAATGTTGCGTACATTTGTGCAAGTTGTATTCTCGTTGTTTTCCGATTTGCAACCTGTGGACTGCGATGAATACATTCACCATGCAAACTTCATATACTTTTCGTAATATTACTTTTTTTTTTGATTGATATCCAACCAACATCCATCTGTGATGAATACTTGAATTACTTGTCTCCAAAAATCCACTTCACTCCGATTACAATAATTAGCTCACTACTGTCTAACTTCAGGGTATTCTTAAAGTTCTAGTGAGAAGTCGTGACTGGTGGTTTTGATTTATCGGGACGGAAACAGTTGTCACCAATGACAATAGACGATCGTCGCATGATATCACAAATTGATGGAAGTGGGAGTTCTACAATTGGACTTTGGCCCAGTACGGAGGGTCAGGCGTTCGCAAACGTGAAGGTCCTGTGTTAGATTCTTTACGGAACAGTCCTACACTAAAGCGAAACAGCTACCCATTGCTCCCTGGTTTTCAGTGGTACCCAACCAATATCATTTGTGACGAACAGAAATATTTAAATTTAATACCTATCTCCACAAATCCACATCAATCGAATTACTTTTTTGCTATCAATAAGGTATTCATATACGATTACTATTTTCCAATTGGCTAAGACCGGGTCTGAATTCGTGACATGGATTAGGTCGTTCATCCACATGTATCTTTATGGTCTATACTAATTGACTAAGATCATTAGTTCTTGTGAATATTCTGGGAACCACTCAAGCTTGTTTCTAAACTTAAACTCTTACCGATCTATCATTCGTACATTTTTGCTTAAAATAATCATATATATATATATATATATATATATATATATATATATATATATATTTATTTATTTATTTATTTATTTATTTATTTATATATTACTGTTTTGTTTTTTCACAATCGCAGAAAAGAAACTTTCAACAGTTTACAGGTGATTGGACAGTTTAATCTAGGTTTTATTATTGCACGTCATAATCAAGATTTATTCATTGTTGATCAACATGCCAGCGATGAAAAATATCGTTTTGAACAATTATCCGAGAATTATCGATTTAAAAGTCAACCATTAGTTGTGTAAGCATTTGCAAAAACCTCTGTCTCTCATTATTGCCATTCATGCATTGTGCAACTTTTTGTGTTTCCTTATTGTTACTCACTTAAGAAAACGTTGAAACTTAGATTTGAAGACATTCTGAATATGTCAGAAAGTCTTTAAAATTATGGCATTCATATTAATTGGCAGTTAATAAACACATCGATATAGATCTAGTCTCTGAACGCATATGGGAGAATTCAATCAATCATGTAGTTGGAGGTTGAAAAAGGTGGTCAACAGACACAAAAGAACAAATGATAAGGAAATATTTAAAAAAATCCATCAGAACGAATTGATTTGATACTTATGGAATAACAAGGTAGTTCACTTCTACACAAAGTAGGTGCTGATTTCGGGAACCAAGACGACAATAAACTCAGCAGCTAAACTATCTAACTCAAAAACACAACACTATAAAAAGCAGTGAGTTGAAAGTTTTGACTATTATGTAACTCAATAAGGGATATCCAGCTTATGTCACTAATTCAAACTAATAATCACATTTAATTATACATTAATTTGATTTAATTATAAAATATGCGAAAAAATGAACGGTTCATCAAATTATTAAAGCATACAGCTTTTACATCAATAAGTTTCAGGTTTAAAGGCGTCTTTGCGTATTTCCGTTTATCCGTCACTTATAAGCAACGTAAGAACCTGACACAAATATAATTCCTCCCTCGTCTTCACGTCATATCATTACAATGTTTCGGATAGGTGGGTAGTATAACTATTTCTGTCAAAAACAGAATGACGCATAAATTACATGAATATATACTTCATCAGTTACATTGTTGTGGACAAAAGTTGTTGAGGAAGATTCTCATTTGCAATCTCTTGGTTGGTTGATAGTTGCTTTAAACAATAGACTATAGCTGCACATATTCAGACAGTCGTATAGTTACACCAACTAAGAATATAAAAATTCATTTTTTGTATTGTGCACTGTATTCTTATATTATTTATTTTTGTAGACCTAAGAAGTTGAATTTAACGGTAGCTAATGAACAAGTGTTAATCAATAATTTGGATGTATTCGCTAAAAACGGATTCGCTTTCCGTATCCACAATGATGGTAAGCCTTTAGATGTTTTAGATTTCTGTATACATTTGTATATGTATAACTTTAATTAAGAGAGTAAAAGGGAGTATCAAATTCCTGTCAGGTAAAAACAATAATAACACACTTGGCATAAACATGTCCTCATCTTTTTTGTTACATTTCAAATCGTTGCAACAAGAAGGGAAAAAGCTGAGATGAAGTTGTATAAATTTCGTGCTAGTTGATCATTACTTATTTTTCAATTAGTACAAGTATCTTAGTCATATAGAAGGTCAGTCGCAACCCGAATAGCACATTCAGAATGTCTCAGACTGTGAAACCGAGTGATTAAGAGAGTTAGTTACTTCGAATTCACTGTTAAATCCTCCTAACAACTCCCATCAACCACAAACTGAAGTGAATTATTGATCCATACCTGCTTCTTTCAACTGTCTAACTTCAAAACATATTCCACTTAATAATACCTTATCACTCGAAGTAGAGGTCACTTTGAAACGTAATCGATAAACTCTACCCAACACTGAGGACTTTTGGCAAACATGACACTAGTTACTGCTTAGTGATTAGTCTATTTAAGCGTAGAAAACTAGATATCAAAATTATATTATAAAGATAGCCCAACATGTAGCAATTGTTGAGATAGTTCGGAAATCTTTTTCCTTGTATGCGATAAGAAGCATTCAATTGTCTTCACTTCAACAAACCAAATCGTTCAAATGACTTAATTCGAACGAATATACTGTTCATAGACTGCACATCCGCTAGACACCAGAAATAAATTCACAACGATATACATAATCTTATAATTGATTTATTGAATTATAACCACTTATTAATATAAAATTTTTGTTAAAACTGATAATTATGAATGTAACATACATCACTTACGGTCTCTAGCTAGATAGTCATTGATTCCAGTGTAAAATCCCACAGTAGCGTTCACCTACGATGTATCGGATATTGAATTCATAATGTTCATTCCTCAATGTAATGACGTTTACTTAATGTAACTGAGTTAACATATTGTGGTCCGAATTTTTAGTACCATTTGACCATCATGCATTATAATCGAATATATCACGATAAAACATTTGTATCACTATCTTATGACCCAGTGGTTATTTAAGATCAGTTCGTGGTATAAGCTATCTTCAATGGATCTCTTTTCATCTGTTTCCTTTTCAGAACCTCCTGGACGGCAAGTATTTCTTGTCGCTGCTCCGATGCTTGAAAATAAACTATTCAGTTACAGAGGTAAATACTATTGTACATTTGTTTTTCTTGTCATTTCTGAGAAAAATATTTCTGTTTTATTTTGTCCATTCCATTGATCTTAGGAACACACACATATATACCAGTTTTCATGCATGTCAGATGACATTTCATCATAAGCCCTAACTTGACTTGTGGTGTTCGAGTAAAAAGCTTCAAGATGCTCATGTACTTCAAAGATACAGCTTTTAGTGACAGATATTTACGTAAAACCTTTTTGTCTAAGAAACCAAATGCTACTTTCAAATCATGTAAAACGACTGATGTCGGGAGTCGATTCGTATGTTGCGAAACCTGATAAATAGTTAATATTTAATTAATACAACCATGACCAGGTCTGGAACTAGCCTGGTTTTTTCGAATTCGCAGTCCATGAGTTACAGTTATCCGTCTGATAATTATTAAAGCCAGGATTTCAGACACTATATCAATCAAACGAATTCCCTTATGGTAATCAAAAGATAATTTTGATCCTTTCTCATTCGCTGAGACAATCAACCATTTACACTAGTTAGATGGGATTATGTTCAACTGCTAGACATTAGCCGAAATATCAGTTAAGTTAATTGCTTAAACCGGACCACTATCCTTAAAAACCTCTGGAATAAGTGTACCCTGGCCCACTGCTTTTCCTCACTTCAGGTTAGCCATAGATTTTACTACTTTCGGCAACAGTTGGAGGATTTATGTCGATTTTCCATTTGAGCTGTTTGGAAATATTGTGTAGTTGTAGAACAGTTGAAGGTCAACTGAATTACTCTTTGATATGTTCCTCCAATCGTTCTAGACATCTAAGGTGGCAGCATTCTCATTAGCACTTGACTTATTAACCGTGGTTTATTTTGTTAATCTGGAAAGCTGTCTAATGTTACTTATCACATCTACTTTTTCCATCTTTTTTTCGTTACCTACCACTGCTCACGATCGTTCTGCAGACTTTTGACAGTCTTGATCTGATTTGTCTTCGTTCTTCATGGTGTCTGGAGCCTAGTGAAATAAGTTTAGAGAGTTCATAAATTTGATAAATTTCGCTGAAATCCATTAGTTTTTTGTGTCCTTTCGGTTCAGGTTACTAGTAGATCTTCAGTTTCCACAGGTATTTTAGTATCTTGCCAAGCAATATCCGGGTGAGCCTCGATTTTTTAATTACCGAAGTATAACTTCTGTTGTTCTTGGAATTCACTCTTGTCTTCCTCATCACCTACGTTATAGTGAATCTTGTTGTATTTTTTTTCCTTTCATTATGATGCAAACAAATGAGTATCTGTACTAGTGCATGATCAGATTCTAAACATGTACATTAGAACGAGCTTCAGTCTTCTATTGAGCTTCTCTAACAATGACATAGCGATTTTGTTTATCCGAGTGCAACGTTGTGCCGTTCCAGGAAGGGTCACCATGTTAGACGAGATCTTTCTTTATCCTTACAGTTCGTATTTGCTAGAAATAAAAAGTTTCCACAGACAGTCATCATTGTCTGTCCTCTGGATTGGAGCGCTAAAAGACGTACTTATTGATCTTTCCGTCCGGTTTAATCTACCTACCTTGATATTAAAATTATCTGCTATGAGTGCTAACTCTAGGTGTTTAGGTTTATGAAGGAGTCTGGAAAACTTTCTGAAAAAGTTCATCTTCCACTTCGTTAGATCTGAAGTTATTGGGAGTATAGGCAAAACGACAAAGTAGCAACGACATGTATTAATATCCTTCTGAATTTTTACAGAACCATTTAATCAAACAACATATAGGTGACTGTTAACAGGGATCCATCCAATAAGTGCTTGTTCTGTTTTCATACTTGGTACTGTATATTACACCGACCTGACCACGAGAAGTTGCCGTCATGTAACTGGGTACACGAGAAGTATATCTCGTCAGCTCTTTATACTGGCTAAGGGTGGTTAAGTGAATGACCACGCTAGGATACTACATGCGTGGTTCAGAGACACAGCATACCTTTATGATACGCGATCTCATAGTCCTAGCCATGAATTCCTGCTAATTGATTTGACGTAGGTTTCGTTCATTGGAGGCTCCATTGTGTAGGTTAGAGCTCAGCCTCAATAGACCTGAGATTTTTTTTCGTGAATTATAACCGTTGTCATTGGTGATATATTTAGAAGTTGGAGATGAAAATTTAAGTTTCATAGTTGAAATAAATGAAGGAAACTGATTATTCACACAGAAATTTTGGGTATTATTAGCGGCGTGAGTATAGTTATCACTTCCCGTTTACTCATACCGTGGAAAGTTCCTTTTTGGGGCACCTGAAATAGAAATCGGGTTAAGGTTGGTTTCAAGGAGCTGGCACTGTGATCACGGTGTCCAAGGAACACCTGCTGAAGGCTGATCACGAACAACCTTCTCGTGTGTGATTTTTGTTGTACTAACTCCGTATTTGTTAAGGCTTTACTCCAGGAGTTGGAAATCCGTGAGGTGTGCAATATTTGCTGTTGAGCTTTTTTAACCCAACCGTTCATTTTTGTGAAGTCAGCATCGCTGTCATACTTTTTGTCTAAAGCATCTTACTGCCACTTCACCTCTATGCAGTCGTCAGTATAACTTTGCCCTCAGACCTTAGGTTTGCTCCTCTTAGTCTTATCACTCTTCAACCGATCTGCCTGGTATGGTAGGACCTTAAAGAATGACTGTCCCAGTCAATATATTACGACTGGTTCATCAAGACAAGCAAGCACAACCACTACGTCAAATTAGCAGCGACGGTTAGGCGAAACTTTTCATGCTTCATTTCAAACCGTTTTTTTCTCTTTTGTCCACTTTTACAGATATTGAGGAGATGTTGTTTGTATTATCTGAAACATGCGTAAGTTCCTTGTTTTCTTTTAAAACTTTTCCTTTTTGTCCAAGTAGTTTGGAATTTCAAATCCACTTGAACTAAAAATAATTAGTGACGTAGGTAATTTAAAGTTATCGGTAGGAAACATTGCTCTACAAAGATTTCGTATTAGTTGGCAGTCAGCAGCAATGCATATTTGCATTATCGATGCGACTTATTCACTGTGTGACATTCAAGGTTGCTCGTAAGAAGCTAACATCGATCCGTTCCCTGCATATTCCTTAAGACTTACACATAGTGTACGCGATGTTGAGTCAATTGGACTAATGTCTGCCACATTACAATTTGTTCGATAGTATTCGATCGACACTGAGTTATTGATAACAAGTGTCTGTCCATGTCTGTCAAATGTATTAAGAATTATAAATTTCACCAATGGTAGTTTGATTCTATTTCATTATGGTATAACAGATATCATTACCAGGGGTATACTTGATAAGTTGGAATAAATTGAATATTAGTTGGGATAGTTTATAATAAGCAGTATATTTGCATGATTCTATTGGGTAAAATATTTTAGTTTTGTAACATTTCGCAGCTTTAATTTTAGTCGCTTCTTCAGAAAATGAATAACTTCATCAAATTAACAGTAGTTCAAATAGTACCGAGGGATAAATCAAATCAAAATATTTAATTGCTAGACTAACCACAAAGACCGGTCTGATCATGTAAATGTCATATATGTCAAAGGAGTGATTAGTGTATGTGAAATTTGTGTGAAAAATTTGTAGTGGATCAAACTAATAAAAAATATTAATAATGTGAAATGGTAGAAGTAATTTATCCTTCGTTTCTAGTGTGAGATTAAATGCATGAGCTAAATGTGTGATTGTTTGAAAACATTATCCAACTTGGATGAATCATAAGGCCTTCTCTTCTATTTAGCACTGATGAGTTTAGCAATATATGAAAAGCCCCATCTTTTCTGTACAGTTTGAAAATCCTTTTTGAATCACTTTAATGTTGTCAAAACCGATTTGATAGTCGTTGAAAATAACCTGTACTACTACTGGTGATATTATTTGTAGCTTTTCAAGATCTACAGATTCTCCTTGGTTCGAGTTGAAATTCCTTGAGAAGATTCTCGAACATAAGAAGGATCACGGTCGATACAGCCTTGTTTGTAGACTAGACTTTGTTTGGAAATGGAAGGAATTTTTTGTTTCACTCTAACTAATGCATTGCAGAGTGTATTTGTCGTTTTGTAAAAGGCTTTTGTATTGTGTAGCTTGAGAACTCGTTATAGTTCTTCGGTTGTCCCTTGACGGTAGAGTACTACACTATTACATGTAAGATCATCTGAATTTTTGCATATCAGAGGGTTAAATCGTTTTTCAGCATTATTAATAATGCTCATCAGAAAGTTGTTAGTTTTTTATATAATTTTTCTTATATTCTTCAATTTTTTGGCTTCATCATCATTTAGTGTAATAATTTTAGACTCTTTTCTGAATAGACTGAGAGCGAGAAAAATTTTCGCTCTAAAAGGATGTGTTAAATTAGAATTTACGCATACCTATTAGAGTTTGTTAGTTTACGGTAAATAGCGAGATCGAAGGTGCCATTACTGTTTGGGATGTAAACAAAACCAGATCAGATACCAATAAGAGGTTTGCATTTCTTAAGAGTTCCCCTATCTCTGATTCAACTTTATTTTTAGTTATTTGGACATTTTTATATTCGATTTGTATGTTAGGTCCAGTGGATAGATGTTTGGCAGCTTTTTCTTCGTAATCCTTTTTGTTCATAACAACTGTAGTATTGCATTTATTGGCTTTAGTAATTACTATTGACTTACCTTTCTATAATGATTTCAAAGCTGTAATTTCATCTTTAGAAATATTAGATGAGAGACTTGTTTGTTTCATCAGAATGCATAGAATTTTTCGGTGTATGAGATTTTTTTTTCTGGCATTTAAAGTATAATGTAAAAATGATCATTGTAAAACATAATAGCATACATTCATAATCTAGTAAGAGTTACAGACGGAAACTACTGAAAAGGAGTGTTAAACTAATCTAAATCATCTATTTAGTTTTTCGTGACTATAGCTAAAACAATCTTCAAATAGGATTTTACTGGTGTAAAATGAATTCAACTGTTTGAATCTCAGATTAAATAGTATCGGTATCTAACCAAATGATGAAATTCATTTTCAGATGTTTCTTGACTGATGTAAAGCATTCATGGTTGTCAAAAGAATTGTTTTCTCTTCAACTTAGTCCTAGTCCTGATCGATTTTTGCTTACTGTTTTTATGCCAATAATCCAATTATTATTGTTAGAAAAACTAAGAAAGTTGAAAAGTAAAGGATTCTGATAAAAAATTTGATTTGTAATGAAAATGAAATTTAGTTTAGTAAAGACGAATGTAATCTGGAAATAAACAGTATTTGTCAATATTTAGTCATTTGGGGAAGTCATGACTTATGACTTACATATAGTCTACGCGATTTCGACTAGCCTGAAGCATGAAAAAATCTACGTAGCTGCTACCATTTCGGATTGGCATGCCACTCATGACTATTGTCATGAGGCTACCATTGACAGACCTCAAATCAACAGTCAGTTTCTGTATAAACTAATTCCATTTCTCGGTTTGATCACTTGTAGTCTTCTTTCAAATTATCTCTATGTTAGCTGTGATGTCATATATAGGGGTAGATATCGTTTGGGTATATATAATATTTGTTCTAGTCGATGAGCGCCTACAACCTTTTTAGTAGCATTATATTTATCATTAGAATCAGATACATCTTCAGTGTTACAAAGTTCGTGTTTTTAGCGTACGTGAGCATGAATTTGGAGACCTACGATCAAATATCTGATGCATACATATGTTGTTAACTTCCATAGACCATAGTCTATAGCTATTGAGTAAACTACTATACCATACTCACCCTCTTTAGGGCGGTTGCTGGAGACATATCAAACGTCACTGCGTTCACCGCTAAGCTACTGAGTCCAGACAACCAGATTAGTGCAATGGGTATGTGTATGTAGTTTTTATTTTTCAGTAGAAAACATATCAACGGGAAGATGCCTTAAAATTGTGTGTTTGTCTATAGCATACTTTTTCAGAATTATTGTAATGTATTAATGTTAATATATTCATCACAGTAATCGACATCCGTTCCACTGTACACTATTTCTAATTAGTAGCCGAGTAATTTTCATAGGGTATATGTATTTAACTATTCTATAGATTTATATATGGGATATATCTAACTGGAATATATCCATATACTAGTAACAATTTAGTTCATTTATCTGTAAAATGGGTGGCGATTTATAGTTCACGGGAAGGATTTTGGAATTGTTGTATTATGTAAGTTGGATGGTTTAGTTGTGAAGATTCTAATGTCTCTTTAGACAATATCACCAGTTTGTACTTCAAAAAGAAGTGAGTTATTAGAATTTTATCACTACTGATTAACAATTTGTTTGGTTGTTGTCCGTAATTGTGTTACTGATGTTCATTGTTTCCTATTGACTTTTGTTCTCCGTTGGTCATAAATAATGATATAATAGCGAAGGAAGATAAAGCGAAAATCCTCTACAAAGTAAATTGCAATATCTACATGAAACATTACATCGTTTAATGTTACCGCTCTCCTTGTACACATCTGCGTGAATACTAGCTACCTGTTAAACGCCATGGCATATCTTCTGGTATATCAATACACGCAAAAAATTATGACATGGTTTCGATCAGGAATATGTCGAACTATTGAAAACAGGAAATGTATTAAAATGAAGATATTTAGTAACCTGTCACTCTATTCTCACTAATAGCAATCTATTCAAACTAATGACTAATAAGAGAAAGAACAAACAGCTACCGTTTAAAAGATCAAATTAGAAGAGATGGCAACCAAAATAAGCACTCCTACTATAGACAACAATGGATCGAATTCTAACTTAACAGAACAAATCATTAGTCAATTTTGTAGAAATTCTGATGACTCGCTTTTTCTAGAGAAATGTTTGACTATTCAAAACTAAAGTATTTAGCTTCAAAACTTTTTGCTGTAAATACAGTGACCAGATCACTTCATTCACTTATTTGCCGTAATTATTTTGTAGAGTTTTTTAATCGGTTTGTGTCTTCTTTTATTTTCTCTTCATCAGAATAAAAGATGTCGACCATCCCGTTTGAGAGATATACTTGCTTCACGATCATGTCGTAGTGCTGTAATGATTGGAACGGCATTAGATCAGAAGAAAATGAAACGAGTAATTACTACTGTTTTCATAATTGCTGTTTGGTACTCTATGAATTCTCAAAGTCGTTTGTAGAGTTCAATAAGTAAGAAACTAAAAGTATTTACGAAATAACTATATTTGACCAACTACAAAGTTACCCTACTAGAAAAGCGGTTAAACAATGCAGCCGATAATATTATCACTAATAATTCAGTTTCTTTTTAAGGTTACTAAACACAAATAAATATCTACCAATCATATGGGATGCAGGAATGAGTCAAACAGTATACACTACAATCGCTGTATACCAATCAATTCGCTTAAATATACATCACTTTTTGAATGACATCTATGACTATACGTGAACATCACCGTAGTGAGTGATCAGCTAAAGCATTGAGTATTGTAGAGATCATTGCATTTAAAGTTTCAGAAAGAGAAAAGTTACAGAACCACTGAAAACAGGGAGACACTGAACAGAAATCTTATCTTGTTATAGGATTCATTAATGATAGTTTGGCGACACGAACTCACTAAGGATACGACTAAGAATCAAAGTATCAAATAGTTTACATTTTTTAACATCAGTCAATTCGAGATGTTACGCGACGATTGTTTAATGTAATTCAGGCAACCATAGACAAAGTAGAGCGTTAACTCAGTGTCCCATACCACATTAGCATGATGAGATCGAATTGATAGGACAAATACCAAATAATTCGAAATAATGTAGTAACGATGAGAACAGAATGGATTGAAACGATATACATGGAGAAATAGTGAAAGTTAAAATCTAGACGATAAGGAGTTACAGCACCTGCCCTACTGTGACCGATTCTGAGTTGTCACTCAGTCTTCGAACACTGATCAAGGTTATCGCGGGGACCCCAACTAGGCAGTCTGCATCTACCAACATGACTCAAAAAGAAAAAAACAAGAAAAGACATTGCATACTATCTGCTCCTAGCTGACTTCAATTAATTTTATTTTCTTACTTAAACACAAAAGTTCTGTAAAATCAGACATCAAAAAGTGTATTCACTGCACTGTTAAAGACAATATTGGGAAGAAACAGGTAGAAAGTAGTTGTAAGCAAAAAGCAAATGTTATATGGTAGAGGTCAATATCATGATTGCCACTGGATTTTGTTCTGAATAATAACTGATAACGACTTTATACACCATCAACGCACTGGCTTTAGCAATCACAATTAAGAGTCGTGATAGAATGACAGAAACCGGACCACTAAAACTTTTTTCCAACCTACTCTTACGCTAACTGCCTCAGTTGTGATAAATCTAAGCTTTACTTGTCATGACTTCTTAAAACTCTGAAAATTATCTACTTCAAGTAGTTCATCACTAATAAGCACATGATGATTGTTATTACTGCGCATTGTAGAAATTGTTGAAATTAAAACTCAAGTAGGCTAATGCATTTAGTGTTTACTAAACACTTACTAATGCTAATTAAGAAGAGTAGCTTAAAAGTTAAAATATTCATTAGGCTGCATCATAAAATTATCAGTACACATGAAAAGACAATAATAATAATCTTAATTAGTGTGTATAGCATAAAAGTTGCTCTGAAACAGCATAATGATACACGTTGTTAAGAGAAAAGGACTAACTTGTACTTAAGTAATCTAATTGGGAAACACGTTACATCACTTAATAGTAAAAATAGTAATTAGTTAAATGTTGCTCGTATTTATAACATCACAACAATAACTTACTATTTTGCTAGATAATTCTAATGATGACTATGAAATCCTTAAAAGTAGAGTGGAAATTTCTATTTCATTACTAGTTTTGGTGGCTGATACACGGAATACAATGATGGAGAAGAAACAAACGGTAAAAGAATGAACATCAATAACAGAAACACCGCGGCCTGTTTGAAGTCTTGGGCTACCGTTTTTACAAATACCTCAACACGTCACTTACGTTTTCTTCTTTTGTTTTAAGTGATCAATCATGTACCAAAATCGCATTGTGTACTCACGCGCATTTATAAGTCTACGAACTATCGTGAGTAATACAGTGAGATATAAGTGAAGACATCACAGTGGCTGACAATTACGAGTTAAAAACAATCGATATTCAACATAAGTCCATTGCTGAAATTCTTAGTCATAACTGCAGATCTCTTATTTGAAAAGTGAACTACCTACTATTTTTCCTTAGTCTAAACATATACCGTAACTGTGGTCACACATCATGTAAATAACCGAGTGAGAAATCACATGCAAAACAAATGCGATAGTTACAATTATCTATTCACTCAACTGTGATACGCTATCTGTCTGCCTACGCAAATAACCCCTATTTAACCAATCAAAACCCGCGTAGGCAAGATGTAGCAAAATCATTACGAAAGAAATACACGTGAAATCATCTTTCGTGATAAAGCACTTCGGTAAGTTTATTTATCTACGAGGTAATTGAGTGATGGTGATGGTGTGAAAATTAAGATTAATGTGTACGGATAGTGAAATTTAGAATAGCTAATGGAAATCTGAGACTTCTTTGGAGCTGTAAAGATATCAGTCTGGCTGTAATGGGTGGTATAAGTTACAATCCGTTGATACTTTTGAAACCTAATCAATTTGAAATGAGAATTTCAAGTGACTAAATTCGGCTGCCATTATTTTCGAAGGACTGGTTACATCCGATGGCAACCATCATGTTAATAATGCCTACGTATATGCTACGTAATATAAATGTGGACAAAGTGACGACAATCCAATAAGTATAATCATCTTGTAACACTGTATATGTATGAATGTATGTACAATACAGAACTTTTAAAACAATTTGGTGGATTTGCCATGAATCAGACTCACTAATGTAGTGAGTAAAATACTAGCCTCTGTAATAAACCGATGTTTATCTGACTTTAGGGAACTACAAACTCAGGAAAACCATGACGGTTTCAGATTTGGGCAATGATGTATTGGTCAAATATTCACTGTTAGCGTCTAAAATACACGTTACTTACCAATGCCGGACAATAGTTGTATTCACTGGCTTAAAGGTGGCTTTCGACTTTGTAGATCCATAATTTCTGTGGAAGTGTCATTAAGAGGCGAACTTCAAAAAATACATTAAACCTCATAAAGACACTACTCGAAAACTACTGGTTGAGCTAGAGTTTATGACAAACTATCATGAGAATTGTCAGTTTCAAGTAGGATTCGTCAAGGGTGCCTCTTATCCCACCTTTTCTATTTAGTTTCGTCATAGATATCCGACTAGAAGTCACATCTTGTTAACTTCGAATACCCAGATGATATAGTTCTGATCGGTGAAGATGCTGACAATGCGCAGTATCATGAACAAATTGAGTAACAATGCAACAATATTTGCGATGCGTTTCTCTCTATCTAGAGGCAAAATGTTACTTCAAAACTGGTCTACATCGTCACTTAGATCGATTATAGGGAGTGAAGTAGTTGACCACTTTACTTATCTCGGAAATTTCATCAGCCCTAGTGGGTTAAAGTCAGATTCAGAAATATCGCTTAACTTTTTACAAGTTCCAGAAATTGTGGTGTAAACCAGACATTCGTCTTTCAACGAAAGGCCTATTGTATTATTCAGCATTCCATTCTGTTTTAACCTATGTACAAGAAAACATGAACCATGAAAACATAAGATATGCGTAAGCTTTAAATTCTTCGAAGTATCCTTTGTATGTCATGGCAATATTGATGTTAGATACATAGTACTAGGGAGTTGTAAATCAGTTGATGAGGTTGTCATCATCGACTGAGGTGGTTAAGATGCATCATGTTAGCCTAACCACTGCTATCTCGTCACACAATGTTGGGTGACGTAGAGATAGGATGGAAAAAGACCAGTGGTAGTAAAACAAAAGCATAGTAACAATCCATGAAATCACTGGCTGTTGGCTTGAGTCATGTTGGTAGGTGCAGATTGTAGCAGCTCAGATTATCCCCTGAACTTTTGAATTATACATTTTTTGTGTGCATGTTCAAATTGTGGTTGAACCCTCCTCCTCTTTGGAGCTGTTTGAATCTTGGTCGCTTGCTGAATTATTTTTGTTCCGAAAAATTGCATTCTTATGCATCCGAACAACTGTATATGTACGTGATTCAAAATGATAAATAGAACTTATATGTACATAGAATTTATATTTAGCTGAACCTAATACAACTATGATCAAAAATCTTCAGTTCACATAACAGGCGTTGTACGTGGTTTTCCGGTCGTCTCATAATAGCTATTTTTACAATGTAAGAAAGTCGAGGATGGTAAAAGTATATTACTACAGTTAGGAAGTATTTAAAAGAGGATATATATCCTAGATTGTGCAAAATGAGGTGTGTATAACTTCAGTTAACGTATTTATTGGATAAACAAATACGCACGTGCACATATGTGGTTATGATATTAACTTGTAAGCGGTTGATGCTGAAAACGTGTACCCTGTGGTTTTAGCGGTTAATTTTTCGTCGAGAGAGACTGGATCCATTGTGATGTCGTTAGTGAGTACGGGCGAAATATTTCCCCCTATGAAACACCTAATGCTCTAGTACATAGGTTGGGCTCAACCCCGTGATGAATATCAACTAATAATAGGTATATATTTATTATGAAAATCAAAACTTACAGCACGTGTATGTTCGTCGAAACTAGCACCAGCGTTAGCCAGCATACGAGCAGATGCTTCGCGATTCCAATGTGCAGCTGCATGTAAGGCAGTCCACCCGTCAAAATCCTTCGCATTTATATCTAACCCTGGAATTTGTAGAAGAATTTCCATCGCTTCTGTGTAATCTTTACAAGCAGCTACGTGCAAGGGAGTGGCACCAGTCCTCGAATCAACAACCGGTCTATTAGAAAAGATGATCGATCCAATAGGTTTCACCAACATAAGAAGATGCATAACATGTAAATAATTGAAATATATAATAGTAAGCCTCGATGTGTGACAGAATGGAATTAAAAGTAAACATGAATCATAAACGGCCACTCATTTTAAGCCAGTGAGTTACGGACTTAGTTAAACACAACACAGAATCTGATAGAATAGGTATTGGATTAAGTTGCTGTAACTCACGTCAGCGAATAGCAATAAAAATAACAGGATAAAAAGGAAGCGCATTACAATAAAACAAACCTATGGCTGTGAAGCATGGGGTATGAAAATAGAAGATAAGAGTAGACTGGCAGTCTCGTATCAAACAGTTCTAAAAAATGTCACACGCATAGCCTAAAACGACTGAGTGACAAATACTGTGAATAGGCACAGAGTAATTGAGAAAGATTTCAAAGCAGTTGATCAAGTTGTAATTCTTCATAAACTGAAGTGATTAAAGTACACATTACGTATGCAAAAACACCACCAATCTCAACTCATGACAATACCTGTCGTATGAGCTGCATGGAAGCAAAGTAAGGACAATCTAACTTAGACGTGATATCAGGAATTCTGAAGTTGAATGAGCTAGTAGCAATACAAACAACCTTTTAATGATACATAAAAAGCAAGTAGGTGGTAGTGACTGAGTTGTCGTGAGATACGCTTCATTTTAAGGAAATAGATACAAAGCAAAATGAAAATGTGATAAGGAGAACAACTTACTTATATTGACCACTAGTTAACCAATGCTGTGCATCGTGTAAAAGCATTTGTTCTTCAGAATGTTTTATTGCATCTGCATCAACATTCTGCTTCTTCATAGCATCTGTAAGTAGGTTAATCATTTCCTCATCCTGTGCCACATCAATCGGTAATTCGAGATCTACACTTAATACAGACAGATCTGCACCATTTTCAATTAAAAACCTGTTTGAAGGTGATGGAAAATAACAGAGAAAAAAAAATAGTAGGACGTTTATTAAGGGTATAGGTCTGTTAAATAGAGGTTAGACTAGAACACAGAGTTCAGCAAAATAACGTTGATGAACATAAAACCACTATCAGTCAAGGAAAAGTGTTTAGTGGAAATAAATAGTTTATGAAAAACGGGACGATAAAAATAGTATTGATAGATTTTATATTAATGAATTTACTGTAAGTCTCTAATAATTGTCACGCATGAAAATATAAAAAACAACGATAATAAATTCATCCATACGGCCACGTTACACTGAATATCCCAAATATAGGATGGTAAAAGTACAATTTATGAGTAAGTGACTGTTATACATTAAGTAATATCACTATATCAGATCAACTTGAATTTGAGCATAACGACTGGTCAATCAAAAGATAGTGATTGTAAATGAATACTTTATCGTTAAAAAACGATAATATCATAAAAAATATACGGGTTTTATGTGACTAATGAATTTACCAAAGGTTACCATAGATCCTCCTCGAAAAAGGGAAGAACAAATAATTATGAACCAGTACATATAAGTGAGTAATATCCATTTTCGATTATTTATGTGTAGGCTAAAAGTCGTTTAGTAGTCCGTAAATTGCTCCTAGTTGGAGTGTAGGGTTAGCATTTAGGGATATGAAAGATTGGTGTAATATGCAATTTACATAAAAAGAAGCTTACATCTACTGAGTATAATACTTTTATTTTTGATATAAAAATAAAATTTTCCTGATTAATTTTAAATGATCAAATCATTAAAGATAATTTTATTGGACTTCTATGACAGTAATATAGCATCATAATAAGTGTAAGTTAGATTAAGTTGCCACATCACGAATACATAAAGTTATATTGTAATAACCGTTACAATGAACAATGAAATCATAGTTCGAGAAGATGGGATGAAAAGGTACGTATGTAAGAATAATAGAACAATCATTTAGACATGAACAATATAGAACCTGGCATATATAAGCAAAGGTTCAAGTTAGCATACCACGCTAGCACGACGAGAATAAATACACCAAATTAACACAATAGAATACAACAGGGAAAATAAAGCAGTGTGTGCGAAAAAGTAACAGAACTTAAAATCTCAAAGAACATAGTGTGGAAACACCTAAGCCACTGTGACTGTAAATTTCATCCAGTGTCTCCAGTCACTGATTGTGATTACCACACAGACGTCAACTAGACAGCTTGAATCTACAATATGGATTAGACCGATAATAAAAGACTTTATAGACTGATGCCTTGTTTTCGTTCGGACACTCTACCCTTCTTCTATCCTAATCCTACCCCAGCAAGCATAGCGTGACGAAATAGCGATGGTTGGGTAAACGTAATACATGTCCCGACCACCTTATTCGATGAATGTTCGTAACCTCATCAACTGATTTGCCATTTTTTTAGTACTGTCTAACAATAAAACTGATTACTTGGTTACTTCATGATATGCGGGCGATACTTTTCAGACACCTATGATTAAAGACTAGAGGTTACAGAAAACAAAGAGAGTGGAAATATTTGCGACATCATGTTCAATTCGGAGCTATGTAACGTAATGTCTACAACTGCTGATCAGGTAGAACCCAACCATAAATAGTTTGTAAATATCAACATGGATCACATAAACCACCCAATCACTAAACAGACTACTGCTGTTTTAGTTTGGTCACTACAATCATCATTGGATGTTGACATAAGCGTTTCTTTGACATATGACATATAGAGTTGTACGCTCTAAGCCAACAGAGCAATCAAACGCAAAAGTCTGGAAGTAGAATCCAATTATTCAAGAAACTGTACAATACAAAAAATGTACTATTTTATCATTAAAATCTATAAATCAATAATATATGAGATTCTTTGCATAATGTAACAAAAATTATCAAAAAATTATTTATTGTGACTTATAAATAAAATGTATTTCTTGTTTATTGTAGTAAAGTAGCCAACAAAAATTGATAGCTTAACAGCTACAACGGATAACTAGAGGTTATCCAGTGACAATCATCAAATTCTTAATGAATTTCTTATTCACGAGTAAGCTGTTCTTTGTCCAATCATATATATGTCCACACATTCGGCAAAAGTGACTATACTTGTGACTAATAATTTACGAACACCATCAAAGGGATCAGATTAAAGGAACAGATTGAAATAGAAATAGATTTTAGTATGCATAAATTTGGATGGTAAATTTTAATGGCTATTGTTACTGTTACGTTTAGAAAATAGAAACGTATGAACTTTAGAAATTTCACTGATAACGTATTTGGTAATGAATATCCAGCTCTTATAAATTTTGTCCTGAATTCATTCAGTGAGATAATATTGAGCTTTTAGTAAACAACACTGAAGAAAACGATGATGTGTTTCACAGGTAATTCTGGATATTCAACCATTCCCACAAGAGAATTTACATTTATTAATACGCAAAAAAGTTTTTACGCATGAAAGCTAGCTACAGTATGGTATAGAGATGATTCTTAAACTGTCCGCCAATAATAACCGAAATAGCTAATCACTGATAATCTACAAAATACGAAGTTCATCAGAAATCGCCTAATGTAATTTCTATATTTAGTGGTTGGAAATTACGAAATTATTAAGGAAAACTAATTTTTGACACACTAAAATAAAAATTACAGAACTAAACGTATCAAATATTAAGTTTTTGGTAATAAAAGATGTATAACTCACGAATCAACATTATATGTGAATCAAAATCCATAACTTAAGCTAACACTAAACTTAAACGAACCCTAAGTGTAATTGTGTCTTATCTCTAACGTTAACCCTAGATCACAGCTAAATACAATTTAAAGTGTACAAAAGTCCATATGTATCCCTGTGAAAGATTGTAGAAAAGAGGTAGTATACAGCTATATAAAGAAGTTGAAGTGTCATCATTATTTTCATCTTATAGCCTAAAAATCTTTAGAAAGTTTAAAAAAGTTCATTAAAAATGAAAATTTTGTATATCCATACTTATTATTATCCTATTTACAGTGACAATATTTGTCTACAATTACTGCCGATGGAATGGATAACACCGATAATAAATTCATGAGGTTGATTGGTCAGTTTGCATACTCAGATTTACAAAGGCTATACTGATCGGTTAAAATGATGATTTATCGCGAAAATCTAAGGGATTGCGAAATCTGTTGAGAAATTACCGGGGATACATATTTACTTGAATTGGTTTTATTGAGTTATCATGACAAGAATGTTCAAATGTCATCAGCTGAATTACAAATTATCAGATTTCACTTAATTTACGATATAGGTAGGTCAACTGACTAGTTATCATACTTAACAAATAAATGACCTCAAACGAACGAGTATTTTACACAAACACGTACAAACCAACTATTAAAATCATGTTAATTAAAATTCTATTTCTCATTTTCTTAAAAGTACACAATTTGATTTATTATAACTTCGAAAATACTGCATAAATTGGAAAATCCTTTACTCCTCAAGGAAACTAACTAAGGATGGATATTGCTGTACTAATACTCCTAGTGAATACTATTTTTTTCGTACAAAGAGAAGTTTGTGTTTGAGATTCAACACGAAGAATAAACAACTTTTGAAATAGAAAAGAAACAAAATGGAAATAAATTTGTCCAATACAACATACGATAATATACATGCATACTTTTACACATACAGAAGCATTAACAAAACGCGAAAAGAGATCAAGTCTACAGATAGGTATAATCTGTCTATGAATTGTGAATTTCACACTACCATAAATGAAGAAAAAAAGCACTGACCAAATCAATAAGCACTGAAGCAGTGCAGTATTTGGAATGAAATTATAATAGATAGACGTGGTTAGTTCAGGCAATTACACAAACGAACACACACATATATACGTATGTACCTATGTACAAAAGATGATAAAATCAGAACATGATATTTTTAGTACTGACGACGAAAATAATACATAATGTTGATGATAAGAATAAGGATAATAAATATAGTTTTTATTGATAAGAATTTGATAATATCCCATAACTGGCATAACGAAACTCTAATTGACCAATCTCTACTGTTTTATCAATTTAGACTAAGATATGTCCAGTGTTGTATTACATTTCGTTTCCTTGGGAGCGATTGTACCCTAAAATACAAACCTAGATGCACTAAGCTATGTCTGGACCATTTATGGAAGCCAAGGCTCAATTCAAATATATATTTTTTACAAGATACTAAATAAATTAGCTTTTAGATCCGTTACTTTAATTCAATTTGTAGATTCAGCAAGAATACTGCCTGTTAACTGGGTTTAAAAATCTAAAATGATTTATTCTAAATTCACAATCCATAAGACTGACTTTACAAACTTTCAACAATCTGGAATAGTTTACTACAAACTATTCACAAGCCAGTTGAGCTTTCACTATTTGTGTAACTTGTAATTTCATCTCTTCCAATACAGCACTGTGTTTGCGCCAACGATTATCTTGTCCCCCCTCCCACTAAGTAAATAATAGAGACTATAAATGTACGAACGTTCATATCACTCATTACACAAATCAAACTTTGTTTTATGACCTACTGTTACTTTTATGTCGTAAATCATTTTATGCAATAGTCAGGTAAGCTTTAACTCCCTACACACGCTCCTCAACACTCTAGAATATTTCTAATAACGTACTGTTTTGTTTTCTCCCCTCCAGTTGTAAATGGGCATGTATAAAATGTGGGTGCAATCAATGAGAATGAAGTAGTAAAGTGCTTTTAGAATTTCATTTACCGTCGAAGTTTTAACAGGCATGATGGGTTAGTATCGGATTCATAAATTTCACTTGATTCTTGCAAACTTACGTCACCAATGGCGTAGAAAAGATATCCGTCTGTAAACCAAATAACCAGTATGTTGTACAATAGATCTCTCTGAATTAATCTGTGGGTTTGAAAAACGGACTCCAAAAATAGAAGAGAAGAAAAGACTGAGTATCTTATCAAACGGATCTTCAAAAAGTCACCTGTGTGTCCTGGGGAGACCTAGTAGCAAATACTGCGAGTAGACACAAACTAATGGAAAGGGATTTCAAATCAGTCGATCAAATTGTAATTCTTCATAAACTGAAGTGACTAAAGTATATATTACGTATGCCCAAACACCGCCTACCTCGACTCATATTAACTTATGTCATACGAACTGGATGAAGGCGAAACAGCCGCGGTCAGACTTTAACGTGGAATCAATCCATAGGGTTGTTGACTGTTGGTCTAAACCGTGTTGACCGATGATGACTATCTGGTTGGAGTGTATATGATAATAGCAATCAGCTATTGAAGGAACTGAGTCAGAATCGGTTACAGTGGCGCAGATGCATTCACTACTTAACCTCTTCTAGTTCTAAAGTTTCATTATTCAATCATATACATTTTTCTTATTCCTTCTAATTTCATCTCGTCATGCTAATGTTGTGTGGCAACTTGAACAAATGTGCGTATGTGCGAGATTTTACGCTGTAGATGATTGCCTAACTTTATCTAATCAGATTTTAAGTTCTTCTATAAATACACTTTCATTTCTTCTTGTAGGACCGCATTTCGGTATTCATCTTATTAAATCGATCTCATCGTAGTAATGCGGTGTAGCAATTTGAGATAATCTGCATATGTGTTAAGCTCTATGTTGTCTATGACTGACTGAGTTACAGTTTTGATCACTGATTTTGTTGATTCTGATAATCACAGTGTCACATTAATGCTTAAACACACCTAACTCGGAGCGATTTATCAAAAATAAGAATATTTTTTATTTAGAAAAATATGAAAAAGTGACCTTCGGTTTTAAGAAGAACAAAAATGAGGCTGTTATCTATCAATAATATTGTGAGGGAATAACGTTATATTACAAACTGACTGAAATTAGAAACTTTCGCTATACGACAAGTAGGTCTTCAATTGTATCTCGCCGATATGTTTAGAAGTACAAAATAATCGTGAGTGTTGTCAGATTTTTATTACTTTTCCAAGCAGAGTAGATTCACAGGAGTTAGGAATACTTAGTCATTGTTAGGGATTACTTGGTTACCTATAAGGTTGCACGTCAACAGCTAGTCAAGGTCATTATCGGTAACTGCCCAAGACAAGGATATAATACAACATCAGTGTGCTAATGAAAAATACATACATCCAGATAAATATGCATAACTAAGGTGGATAAAACTTATTTCTAAATAACTCTCCACATAACAACTAGAGATTTATGTACCCTATTGTATTCAGTTGTCATCTTATTCTTGTAAATTTGATCTCGTCGTGCTAGTGTGGTATAGCAACGTGAAGTTATGTGCATATATGTCAGGCTCTAGGTTGTTAAGGATTGACTGGATCAGCTTTGAACCACATTCCAAGTGTGACGGCTAATAATAATACACAGGTGAAAGGTGTAAAGTGGAACTTAAACCTAAGAACTAATGATTGAAATTGGAACGGCTTAACTGATAAGCAGATGCTCAACTGACAGTAATACAAGGCTACTAGATATATAAACCTGGACTGAGGTTATCAGCAAGGTTTTTAATGTTCAGTATGGATCTTGTATACAACATTTTTGGTTATTTTCCCATTCACATAGTTGGTGAATATTGTTAAAATGTAATTTGAATTAGGAACTGCATTTTATCCTAAACTGTCACATTTGAGAGTCTAACATGATAAACGTAAATGTAGTGAAAATGAAGGTTATTTATTCAAAAATAAAATAGTTAATGAAAGTTATACTCCGAAATGCAGCATCTACCAAATAATTGAAAATGAAAATCACCAAAAGACACTCAATACAACATATTCAATGAAATGCTGTGGATAGCTCAGTTTTTTTTTCTTTGATTGGGAAAGACAGGATCAATTCAACGACAATCATACATTCTAATAAAATTTTACATACACATAAATACTTTCCAAGGCTTAGCTTTGATCATGTGACAGAGTTAACAGTAGTATTAACGATAGAAAATAGGGTGAAAAAAATAATTCTTTTATTGTTTTTTTTAAAAAAATTATATTACTATTCAAACTGCCAATTTTGTGAAGGTAAGAATAAACCGTCTTCTTGTTGAACAAGAAAAACAAATTGTTGATTTAATTACTACTTAGTAGAATGAAATTAAAGTGCATATTAAGAAGAAAGATTGTACTGGATACATGCGCATGTGTTTGTATGTATGAACTTTAATAGTAGAGGGAGAAAAAGAGGCTTAATAGATGAAAATAAGGCGGTTGATAAGTGCAGATACAAACACATAAATGACATATGAAAATGTCTATTTTTAGAAGAAAAAAAAATTCTCTTTACAAGTTTGTCAAATGGGAACTAAATGAACGTTTAGAGAGAACTGATCAGATTGTTAAGTAAAAATGGCTTTTATTTGTTAATTAGATGATAAAAGTATCGTTTCATTGTAAAGATTATTTGTTGTAAATAGCAATTGGTAATGTTCGAAAGCTTATTATTATTAATAAATACAGAAAGAGTCTACAGTTAACTAATTTCGCAGGTATATACTCACGCTCTTGGATTTTAGTCAAAATTTAAGTACTATGGCTAATGCTATAGTAGACGATGAGTTATAAATAACGTAGGGTTCAAAATAAGTGGAACTTAACTCAAGCTGCCACACTACATTAGCTCAAAAAGACTAAGCTATATTTTAGTAAGATAGACTTCGCATTGAGAATGTAGTTCCAGAAGATGGAATGAAAATGTATGTATGTAAGTACGTAGGAATGATCGAACTTAGCATCAAGATGATTGAAGGTGAATGAATTTACGCCACTATGACCAATTCTGAACTACGTTATACAACGGTCACTAATAGTGCGGACGCTAACAGTAAGTAGTCTATGTCTATCAATAAGGTTTATATTAAAAGTTGAGGACTTTACAGAGTGTTGCCATGTTCTGTTTGGTGATATTAATGACACTACCAAGGTTAAAAAATGAACTATATGGAGCAGGATTTGAACTTGTGACTTCGTAGTAAAAAGTCAGACACCTTAGTCATACTAAGTTACAGCTCCACTAGTGATGATTTATGACCTCACGTACATATATTCAAATAACTATGATTGCAAATGAGTAATCGATGTTTCATGGAATGGAACAATTGACCTATTAAATTTTAATGAATTGAATTATTACACTAGTGATCTATGTTATAAAGTTGGAATTATACAGGACATTCCAATAAAAATTTACAATAAAACCTTCATATCATATTTTTTGTGCACATAACATAGAAACCAACTCATTTAAACCGGAGGAGACGTCTAGAGAGATTTGTTAGACTTTGTAGTGACCAAACTGCAAACAAGAAGTAAATTAAATAAAAGAGAAAACTCTTTGACATCAATTAAAATCTAAATGTGAAAGAAGAAAGAATAATGAATGAGTAAGATAAGTTCATTTATTACACAGTTTTTATTCAGCTGTTACTTAACAACGACTGTATTAATTACTAAAAAGGTAGGGCGAGTATACACAATTGATATCATGGAAGTCTGCTAGGACTAAATTCACCTGTCGAATTTAAAATTAATATATTCACAAAGTATCACAAATTAATTGAAGTTAGGAATGTAAAACTCTGGATTCTAAAGGGATCTGAAGTTTACGTTCTCACTAAGACACCTAAATGACTTGTCCCTGATGGGTTTGTAAATTTCAACTGAGTTCAGGACTCCCAAACTAAGAGAAAGTAGCTATCCAGTGCTTCCTGGTTGCCAATGGTAGTGAGACTTCGAACATAGAAATGACAGAACATAACCAACAGTTTATTTTATGATGAATATACCCAACATATTCTCCATAACAATTGTTTAAGTAAAGAAAAATCGCTTTCAAGAATAAGCCATGGAAAATTCACACAATAAATATTGTGTTTAAACAGTAAAAAATGCCATTCCTTGAAGTTGATAGACTATACAAATAGTTCTATATGCAAAAGCATGTAGACCTAATGCAAACATCGATCAAATAGATTTTAAGTACTTTTAGGAAGTTTATCTACTCAGTTGTGATATTAAACGTTACATTTACAAAATTTCTACACCTGTAAATCATAAGCAATGTGGAATCTCGTTCAAGTTGCCAAACAACATTAACACAGAGAGACTAAATTATCAATATCAATACTAAAGTGGTAGCTATATCATAAGTGGTAAGATTGCGAATAGAAAATTAGATTCAAAAAGGAAGAATTTGTGGGATAAAATGTATCGCTCAAAGTCTATATTTAGAATAATCAGTTCTTAAAACTGTATTATCGATAAAGTTTCGACATTAGCAATAAACAACGCAACTATTTTAACTGTTCTAAGTTAATATCAAATATAATCTAACTAGTTCCCATATATGCTTTATGAAATTTAACCCCCATTACTTAATTAAACCGAAGTCAGCTTCTTAGTAAAAGTAGCATCAGCTGGAGAATTGTTAAAAACAAAGTAGTATTAAAATGCATATTTTACTAGCCTATAGATCCTCGATATCAATCATGCAACCGGCATGTTTTTATTAACTCATTACGTATGGATTTAAGCACATAGATTTGAGATAAACTAAGCATAATGATTAGTGAAAGTAACTAATTTCCCAAACCGAAGTGGAGCGAGGTTCTGGTATGCAACTTAGTGATTGAGTCAAACGCCTTAACGATCGTGCCGTAGCGGACATATTACTCAGCTAAGGATCGAGTCCAAAGCCTACATGTCTCGTGAATGACACGATACATTTGAGCCACCGAAATAGAATCCAATGATTCATGTGTTTTACAACTTCAGTCTACTCATCATTCGATATCACTTGGGTACCATTTACTTTGATAATTCCACTTAATTAGCCAGATAGTTAAACTAAAACGTCACGCCGAAAATGAATTTTTAACTTGTTAACTGTTATATTGAACAGAATCTCTAATATATATATATATATATAGGTGAAAATTAGATTATATTGAATAATAAGGATTGACGCAACTATTACTCGCCTGAATAAATGTCCTCGATCGATGAAATTTTAAGGACGCAAGAAAATTCTGAGAAGCATATCAGTTAGATTATATTTGTCAATCCATACGAGAAATGGTAACTATCCACCTGATCAGGACGTCGATACATGGCATACAAGAAAAATTTAAAAAATGAAGAGAGTTTAGCTTATGAAGACAGTCAATCACAATCACGGTAATCACAGGGTGAATTAATTTGACACTTGTCTGTTAACTAAAAAGCTCACTTTTAAACTAAGTGGGCACTAGACTACAATGGAAGCTTCGAAACTAAACAACCTGGTTCAGATACAACGGCACCAACAAAAGCATGTGTACTCATAATAGATCGTATACTATGAATGATCGGACAAGAACTACTGAAATTTTGGTTACAAATGTCTTAAATTTAACATCAACATTGGTTGGCGTGAATCATACAGGATAAAACAAAAAAACAACAATTGTTGTTTCTTTCAACTACATTTCAACTGACGTGACACACATACACCTTATTGTGCGTAATTAATAAAATAATGTTCGGTAAAATCATAAATCTAAAAAGAATCAGTGACTAACGGCCTAATAATAATGACATCTAATCGCGTTGGATATACAACACACAATGACACATAAGCTTGTATAGCCTATAATTATTATCAACACCCAGCGTTACACACATTATTATATTGATTACTAAAGATTACCATGAACAATCACAGACAATAGAATAAAGCTCGCATATTCAGTAGGATTTCTCTATATATGTAAACAAAGGCGTACACGAATGCGTGAGCTTTGATATAAAATATAAGCTCATTCTATATTTCGTGTAACAGAAAACGAAAAGAAAGTGAAAGTATTACACTCAAAAAAGATGACATAATGAAGTTTAGAAGAAAGGATGCAACCCGATAGGTAAAGTGCATAAAGATAAGTAAACAAGTAAGAAAGTAAGCATACCAATGCGTGGAATAATACAATAGATAACAAAATAACCATTTCTTTTTATATGGTGTACAGAATTTATTTTTTGCAGGATCTGAACGAAAAATGAAAATAAATTATATATATATATATATATATATATATATATATATATATATATATATATATATATATATATATATTTGCATATTGTTAGGCATTAAAATGCCTCTAATAGATGGGTCATATAAGATTACAATACCAATACTTCAATTAATATATATTAATCACAATACTCAGTAGGACATAAATATAATGTTAATTTAACCTGTTTACCAGACAATATAGGTGTGGTGATAATTATTTGGTTGCTCAAACTAAAGTATGCCGAAATGAGGGGATTCGAGCCGATAACATAGTGATAGGAAGTTAAGTATCAGAACGAATAATCAAAAAAATTTGGGTGCTGAGTGTAAGATAATTAAATAAATTGTATGTAAATAAACTTAGTGAATATAATTAATAAAGATTTCAACGTTTCACTTGGTAGACTGGTTCGATAATTTTCAGTTTTAGTTATTCCCTTGATGACGATCAGACTAGTCTACTGAACGAAACGTTGAAATCTATACCAATTTCATTCGACGATTGTTTACAAATATGACTTATTCAAATACTTAAAGCTGAAGCGTATAAGTTTTATGGTAATACCAGTAATAAAATACGAATAAACAGATGAAACAGTCTTTTGAAGTACTTTAAATTATGCTACAATAATTAACAAAATGACTTAATATTTGGAAACTTTAACACTTGACATTAACTGGTAAGGGTTTCTTAACTTCTCAGAATTCATACTGAATGCATAACAAAAGGCAGTAATTGTGAACAGAAGCTTTACCTTCAAAAGTATATTTTCTGAACAAAAAATACTGGTATTTGTTTAAATGTATATACTTTAGCCAAACAGGCATCACTACATCTAAAGCTTAATTACCGAAAAGGGTTAAAATATATTATTGGCTATATTAGGGATTCCTAGTACACACTAAATAGAATAAATATTTTTAAAAGATTCCCTAGCTTCTAAGAACTTTCTCAAGGAATTGTAGGAGGAAATGTAATATAAATTGCGTCAGGCATTGAAAAATGTCTCCTTTAAATGATTAGTTAAGTCTAAAAACACTAGAAAGAATAACGATTATACCTAAGACTACTAAGTTATATGCACGAAGCGACATACTTTTACTCATTTACAGGATCATAATGACGGATGTGTCATGTGGCGAAATAACATAATTGACCGAAAACCAATTCCATTTAAGTAAATTAACCGCGAAAGTAGGGAGCCCTCGGATGGAATATCAAATATACGTGAATCTATCTGACATGTGCCAAGAAGAAAACAAAAACTTAACATTCTATTACTATCAAAGAAACTATTTACGATATATATATATATATATATATATATATATATATATATATATATATAGTCAATTATTTTGTTATAATTGATCAATACGTAAGGTGAAACACAGACAATGCAATAAATTTTGATTGCTGCCCCTATAAGAGAAATAAACATAGAATTATGTCTACTGATCGAATAAAATGGACAAGAAGGAAAGAATGTGTAGAAAGATAGACAATTTCAGTAAACTTCGATAGTAAAATTTTAAAGTAAATGAATGTCGAAATATTGATACTATGAACAAAACTTTCTAATGTCAAATAAATGATTTAATTATAGGAAAACGTATACGTGATAATGATAATAAGATGTTAAACTAAAAATGCCTGTCCCAACGTTCTTATTAAACAGTAAGTACTGAAGCAAAAAAAAAGTTTATTAAGTATACATCATAAATTCCAGAGAGACGAACATTTGAAGAGATAAACACTGGAGAAAGTTGAAAGATATTGGTAGGCGAAACAGAAACTGCTGTACAAACTAATATGAAAATAAATTAGTCGCACTGAACCTACAATATTTATGAAGCTTTTCAAGTTTCTGTATCATATCATCACAGAGATATGAAATTATCGAGACAAGTACAAAGCAGGAGAAAAATCAATGGTAATGAAAACTACTACCTATAGAGGATATAAATTGAAAATATTAGTTCACGGAATGTAAGCCATAAAAATGAATTTAAAAATTAGGGCTTAGATATAGGCAGAGTGAATCCATCCGAGTTATTTGATTGATTTTTAGCTATGCCACTCTATCAACGAAAATTGGTAACGATATTATAGGTAGGAGGTGGTTCGGTATATGCATATATATCTTAGTCAACAAAGATTTACAAATATATAAACTGACTTGTCAACTTGCCAAGAGCTCTATATAACCTAGAGACAGCTCACTCTGTTTTCCCGACAGGCACGGGAAATACTAAAAAAACGACTATGGCGAAATTCCAGTAACATGTATAAGAATGGAGAACTTAATATACACAATAACCGTCAAGATGCACGTTACATATTATATATATATATATATATATATATATATATATATATATATATATATAACAGACTAATTCTTAAAAATGTCAGCAAGTATGTTCCGATTAATTCTGCATCAAATATCCTTTTTGAAGTACTGACAGCTACAACATGCTTTTGTTTATTGGTGAACAAATACAACGAAAAGGCCGTTACAAGACTAAGAAAGGAAAAGTTACATCTGACGGCAAAAGTTTCCAAATACCAAGCCATGAAAGTAGAATTATCAGCTCTTAAATTGTTGAAAATCACCTGACTACATATGAACGGAAATTGGTGGTGAAAGTAATGGGAGTTAATTATTAAATTACTAAGAATAAAAGTCAAAAAAATAAGACAAGACTATTACCAAAATATAAGTGTAAAAGGATAGTATGTTCTTTTAAGAATTTCTGTGAATACTAGCTAACTATATAGGCATTTCTGATTAGCAATTTTATACAAATGCAATAGATCTTAACCTCAGAAATTTATGCTTACTAGGTCAAGGCTGAATAAAATATTGATGAGTTTATTTAACTCATAAAACCAGTGACCACTGATCAATCCCGTTTGTCTATCTTTTAAAAAAAATATTCTAGTCAACTTAAAATCCAATTTAGATACCAATTTAATACAGAATGTGCAAGAGACTTCAGTGAGACCTTCATAACTCGGTAAATTTTGTTACTTCTTTACGATCCGTTATATAATAAGACATAGACGAGTTTGGGAAAGAAGTTTTATAATTGTCCCAACTTGTTGTACTGATCTCAAAAGCATGACAAGGGTTGAGAAAAATGTTTAGGCGAATTAAGGTTGTATCAACTATGATAGAGTAATATTCAGAAATGCTGATGGTTGCCGCTACAGTGACGTGGTGGTCAGGTTTGCTTAATGAACTGATCGGGGTATATTGGCCGGAACAGTCGTGATGCAGCTCTTTATAGGACTCCATGGATTAGTGGATTTTTTATTTATATATTTCTGTAAATCCAACCCCTTAATTTTCTGATATTTGACGTAACATGTTATTTAGTGAACAAGTTAAAATACTTGCTTCAGAGGCACATCTTAGCCACAAATGCTAGTTTTAACATCCGTCTCCCAGTTAAGTAGGTAACGATATGTCTAAATTTAAAACCAAAAATTTGAAAGTCTGACACCTTGATCTTTAACGCAAAGTAAACTAACTTCATGCAGAATAGTCATCATACACTACTAGGGAGTCATATTTCAATTAAATCAGTTCAGTCTAGTATCATATACAATGCAAATAATTACCTCTAGAGTAAAATTTAAGAGCAAAGTTACTTCCAGACGGATAATCGCCAGCAAAACGAATATAATGAAATACCTATAATTAATGGATATCGCCCACTTTAGTGAATGTACATAACAATGTTCCACATGCTGTTGAAGTCAAGCTAGAGGCAGCCAAACAAAGACGTAATAGTAGATGCAAGTTATCTAGTTGGGGTCCGAGTAATAATTCAGTAATAATGGTGGTGAGTTTTATTCTTTATCTTCTCCTAGATCTTGACTTTTAATATTTTACATTTACTAACCGATTTCATTTTTACTTTTTTTTGACCGTTCGACGGTTAACCTTCTTCACTATAATGTACACTACAGTGTCTTTAACTCGTTATACATTTTGATAAATTTACCCCGCAGATATAATAAGGCATGACAAGGCAGAATGAACATTTGTGGAGAGTCATACGTGCTTTATGAACTACTGACATGCCATGTTGATTGAATTAAATACAAAGAAACTTTACCAACCAGAAAAACGTGTTCGGAACAACACACAAAGCGTGTTTATAAGACGCTTGGTTGACGAAAACAAATGTCTACTTTACGTTGATGAATGTCATTAATTTATAGTCTTCAAAAATGTGTCCTGTAAAAGCTTGATATTGCCTCATTCACACAATTTCATTAATTACGAGGATAAATTAAACATGAATCAACAACAAAGTTTTTTTTCTCTGACAAACTGACAGCTGATAACAGCCCTGATCCTAATAAAATATTTACAACTATATTCAACTTACCGATGACCAATGATCATCCACTTTAGGAACAATAAACACCGATGAGCTTTGTTTCACAGCTCTAACATTATTTCTTTTAGAGATTAAAATTAATTTTTTTATACAACATACGGGTGGCAGATACCAAAACGGTAGGTAAGAAACTTCTAGGACTATTATGCTAAGTCAACTCTCCAAAGTATACCACTGACTCACTTGCCTGAATGGCAATTTTTCTAACCATTTCAATATATGCAAGAGGTTTTGAGGGACGAATCTAAATGACTCGTGATATACTAACTCCCAAAACTCGTCACTGCTTGCACCTACTATGAAAGCGTATGGCTAATTCTTAGCTCAGCTGCCTATGTTTTTCAACTTACAGACCTAGATAGAATTGATTTCCTAGAATTGATAAGTTTAAAGGATAATCGTTAAACCCGATATCCTTTTTAAAAAAAGTGGTATACTAATACGCAGTAGGAAACTAGGTAATGTTTCAGTGCAACAAGTCCATAAGTGTTCTATCAATAGCTAATAAATAAGCAACCCAACAATTTAGTCGAAATTGCAGTTACTAATTCCCATATATACATTAGAAAAATAGATTGATAGGTGTAATAGTGCAGAGAATTAAAATAAAATAAAATCTGAATCTCTACTAGTAATAAACAAAATCCTAGTGGAGTGCATTTTAATGAGATTTAGGATAAGACTGGTTAGACCAAGTCTCATAGAACAATACTACCTGCAGAGAAAGGGACTATTTCTATTAGTCAAGGCCTCTGATATGGCCTGCAAAAACCAAACGGAAGTAACATAAGAAAATGAAAACATTTGAAGAAAAACGCCAAATAGTACATCCACTTATAACTAACCAAATAAATTGTCAAACTTCAAAAATGTTTTCTCCCAGGTCACACAGGAAATCACTCGGTGACTGTAGAAAGTTTTGGAAACACTAAACTACGTTTAAAGACAGCTAATCTCCACTTATTCCAAATATTAGTAACAAAGCCAGGCGAAAAATGCATGAAATGGTGTCTATTGTTTAGCACATTAACACACCTATCTTTTCATTTATTTTTGGTACGCTAGTGAAAGTGTGCAACACTAGAACAGATCCAAACAATTTCTTAACATGCTGAAATTTATATTTGGAACTCAACAATTAAGCATTTCAGTAGTTTCCAGAGGGTAAGCCTTACACTTCACATGAGGAAACTACGAATGAAAACAGCATATTTTAGTAATGATAGCAGACCGAGAAGTGATCTACACTAAAACCCATGCAGTAAGTTACTTAAAGTGCCATAGTAAGCCTAAAGAACAACATCCCTTGGGAACTAAATGCTAACTGTTACTAAAACTTATGGCGAAAGCCTGAACATGAAACTGATAAATGCAAACTATCAGTAGTCATGGTGAATGATTAAAACACAAGCACCAACCTTGCCAGTTCACAACAGCCGACGGAAGCTGCGGCATGTAAGGGTGTCCAGCCTTCGTGATCCTGTAGATTAATATCTGCACCATTGCTGATAAGAAACTTTAAAAAATCGAAATCGACATTGATACAAGCCTTAAAATAGAATAGGTTTGAAGGGAATGATGACATACTAAATGAGTACTGGTTAACCCGTCAGCATTTTGTGTGTTGATGTCTGTTCCAAGCTTAAGAAGACGGGAAAATTCATCCAAATCACTGTTACTACATGCAGCAAGAAGCTGAACTGATAATGGGAACTTGATTTTATCTGGCTCCCGCATTTTCGAGGATGCATGATCTGTCTCCGAACCACACCATTCTTTTAATTGTGCCTTTCGCCTCTCGCATATATCACTATCAGACAGTTTCAATTGGATCATTATAGCTAGATATTATCCACTAAACTTCCGAAGCCATTTTATACCACGCCACTTGAGTGTTGCGCCTCTTCAAGGTAATGTGTCAGAAAAGTTCGGTAGCGTAAACAAACTTTCTAAACCAAACGATGCTAATTAAACACAAGACGACTAAGTTTCCTTTAATGTTTATGTTTAAAATGTTGGGTTTTATTTTCATAAACGTAAACAAATACTGTCTACACTTAGCATATCTTGCATCATTCTGACAAGATTAAGTGTGTCTAATAGCTTCTTATATACCACTTGATTTCTTTGAGTCAGCGTCTTTGTGTACAGGCTGCAGGTCCTAAATGAAAAACATTCTAAACTTAGTCTAGTGTATAGGTTGCCGTAGTCCCGTTGATATATTTTATTTATATTTCATTATGTCTCATTATTATTCTCAATACAGAAAATATCATTTTTCCTTTTATGTTTAGTATCAGTTCTGGAGGCTACTTTCAACCAGATACCAGGTTAAAGTGCGCCTAATAAGATTAATAGGCCATGTGTACATAACAGACGGAAGAACTTAAATATAAGTTTTTTGAGGTGTCAAAGATTAGAATTAAATATGGCATGATAGGGGCATCTAGGAGGGATGTCCACATTTGAATCTAAGAAGGGAACGCTAAAAATTGATTTAAAGTTGGTATTCGTACTTCGCGTTCGTCAGAGCAGGCAGTAGCCTGTGTTGAATGACGTGGGTATTTAATTGTAGTTAGAAGTGCTCCATAGATGAGTGTGTTATCATGGGACCTAGTAGATCAATTCACGTAGAATCCCAGTGTGAACATCAACATTGCGATGCAGGTACATCCAACCGATGAGTCTCAAATAGGACGAAACGCGCGTCCTGGATTTCACTTGCCAGTCACAATCCAACTTGAATATAACTTGTGTACTACCGCTATATTAAGGCAATCCGCTCAGGATGCACATATGGCAACAGAGGCTGACCAGTTTCAGTCCATTACAAATCAACGGGAAGATACAAGCCTATTCTAAACATCACGTAGAATATGTTCTTGATGTTTAAAAGTTAGTAGTCACCTATGAAGTAATTGTTTTTATTGTGACTTACATGTAGTTTGTTGTTATTTAAACAGCATTACATGAAGATTTTAATTTCGGTTAAAAAACTTTATAAAACTCTTTTTGTACTAGACTTTCAACAGAAGCAAAACATTACTGCTGACTGTTTAGTAAACTCCTAATTCTGAGGTCTGTGGAGTTCCCATTTTTGTGCTATGCATCGATATAGTTCTTCAGCTGTTGTTGACAATCTGTTTAATAATGTCAATGAAGCTGAGATGCTGATACCATCAAATTTATTTGAATGGGCCGAATCTTGATTCTGGTAGACATTGTTTAAAGAATCGACTAAGTGAAGTGTTTGTGTTGCTACCAGAAACCCATATTGTCCAGAAAAATGATTGGTTATTCATGCATATTTATTTGTGTTGTTCTAAACGTTGAGTATACTTATCGACGGCGGTAACGTAAACGTTCGTTTGTTGACAAAATGTCATTAATCCATTTTAGTTTCGGAAATGATCGTTTAAGTTGTTACTTGATCACCAAACAATCTGGTCGAGTAAATATCAATTCAATACTTACCCCTCAGGACCACAGTTAGGTTATGTATGATTCAAAAGTTTACTTAATCAGGTTGGTACACCAGTTATCGAAATAAAACCAAAGAATTAGACGTGGGCCGTATATTTATGCTGAATACAAACTAATGCTTTTTACTTTTGTTTGGTCCTATCGAGTTCTGTTGTTGTAGCCACTGGTCGAAGAGACGACTAAGCAAACATCCGCGCTACTTTGAAAACATAGTGTTCAGCGGTACATTTCTTTTTATTGTATTTGATTATTACATCCTTCCAGACTTTGTGTATTCTCATGGACTTGGTGAAGTAAATCATCGTTGTGAAACAACGCACTATTTTACTTGTTTGGGCTCAAAGAATAATAGTCAGTATCGATTTCCTATTAGGAAGAATTCATCGGTTATCGATGAAAGGTTTACATTAGCCTTTCAAAGCCTCCGATTATTTCTAAGTCGTCACAACAATCAGCAAATCCGATAACAAATATTCTGTATCAACAGCAGATAAGCATATACGTCCCTAAGAAACTTTAGTGTTTAATCTGAAATCCCAGACAATGGCACAAATCGATAGGGTCGTGGTTGAAGCCCAAATTGATTTAAGGCACGTTTATATGATCTTACTAAGTATAATTTTGTTCTACACACTAAATTCTGTAACAGTATATAACAAACCCTTAAAATTGCAGTCACCGAAAATCAAAAAGTAAACAATCGAAACCAATTCTAATAGTGAAACTATATATAGAGTGGCCAGTATATACAAAGTAGGTATAAAACTAAGTATAACTCTGGAGCCGCCTTACTCTACTAGTATAAGATGTTGACCTCAACTAACACCTACCTTGATTACTACTACCACTAAGTACCGACGCTAATAGTGCCTTGTCTTCACTTATCACTAACACTTCGCGCGTGAACCATGACGATAGGACTGACTTCTAAAACATCGACCCTACTAAGCAATCACCCATCAGATACTTACTAGCATCTGAGCCACTTAAAAACCAACAATAAGTGGTTATCAGTCCGAATCCCACTCGAATTTATAAACCCACCACTTTATCTTTAGCATTCCGAAATGCTTCAGCTTCATGAACCACTTGCTGAACATGTGTCAAATAAACTTTCGGTGAGTGTGCAGTAAAATAATGGACTTAGCTCTCTCTGTATCAATCTGCCAACCCTTAACTATGGTGATAACTGAAGTATGGCTCACGCTATATGCATCTGATTTGATATATCCTATGACAATCACAATCTATATAGTAGTGACAGGTTACACGGATGTAATGAGGGTTGTTTCATATATGTTAACTTGAAGTTGAACTTCAGTTTAATACAAGAGACCCAGACAGATTACAAGACCCTGTGTGAATTGTAGTAAAGCCTATAGTCTCAGTATTCTATTCGGCTGCATATAAAACCATCTTAGATCCTGAATAGACGATACAGAATAATCGTCAGATGTCTTTACACAAGCCTCCTCCCCAACCTTTACTTTTTATTTCACTTACAAGAACTTTAGCATGCTCTAAGATTGAAGTTTCCTACTAGAGCACTAAAACGCTTGTTTATGGAAAGTTTACAGTATGATGGTCGTGCTCATTATATCCATAGACCTATTAGATCCAAATATATTTTAGATTTGGTTTTTATAAATTAACTTACCCAGAGTACCTCACATCCAAAATAACCATTTTTAAGTAACAATCACAGTATAATCATAAGCACTTTTGGCTTAGAGATTATAATGTATAAATGTTCAAATATAGTACCCAGTAGTCCTTTCTGCAAGATAGATTAGATGAGTTTCTACATTTGTCTTAGATATATAAACTGAGACAGCTATTTCGAAGAAGACAAAGCCGACAGACTGATTGGCATATTATGCCGTAGCATGATCTTGATAAAATTGTACCATTAAAGATACATAAAACCTGAAATTTCCAAAAATATGTTGATAACTACTACCTTAAGTAGAAGCCCTCATGGATATGTTGCTAAATGTTATAAGTTCATAGACTTTCTTTTCTTATTACGATGAAAGAAGCATGTATTACGTTAGGAATAAGACCCATACAAATAGGGGTTGCACCAGAAAAACGAGTTAATCAACAAAAAAGCACTACAAGTTATTCCAAGATTCATCAAAGCAAAACCAGCAGCTCTAAAATGAATTGTGTTAACGTCTCTGTTAATGACGATGAAGATTATGATAACCCTCACAGTATCCCTGAATTATCCAGTGAGTTTTTGTTACCTTACTTGCAGCTGGAAACCATATGGTCGAAACCAAACCCACAACGCTACTATTATGCGGAATCATAAATAAAACGTTTACTACCACTGAAACACTCATATACCCCAGACTGAAAGTATACTCTAGAATGTCGCCACTAACTTTCACCTGCCACTTATATTTGCAGCATGGTTACCTGCTTCACAAACTCCTAAAAAGCCATATACATCATCCTCAAGATTGAGACCAGACTAGTAAGGAACGTAGAAAATTATTGTCCTATTAACGTAGCCCCTGTTGTATGAAAAGTGATAGAAAAAATTATTAAGGAGGAATTACTTCATTAACAACCTAAAAACGAGCAACTCTCACCTCATCATCATCACAGATTATTAATGACTAGGCCATGTGATACATACCTGTTCGATCACCTAGATGATATAACATCACAACAAGACAATAAGCTTTTGACGAGGTCACAAATACAAACGATTGCTCGTTGAGCTGAGATGGTTTAGGATCAAAATCAAGTTGCACTTATCGTTTATGCCTTTTCTGGAGGACGGGCAGCAATAAAATTTAGTAATAGTTTATCATCACTCAGACCATTTATTCAGGGAAGCGTATGTACATAAGTGACAGGCAGTGTCATAAAACATGACAGACTATATAACATGGATATAGATTGAACCTGACTCCGTGGATGAAGGCATGTCCCTGCTTCGGGAGGATCATGTTGGTCTATCTATCTGTGATCAAAAAGGCGAATTTCCTTTTATCACAACAAATATGGAATCATGAACATAGTTAACCATAGCTTTCACTCCACCCCCTATCTAAATGTGTCCAAAGTTCCAATGTCCCGAATCTCAGGTGACATAGGCTTCAAAGATTTCGGCAATTTAAAGTTCTCTTATCTCCGCAACTAGACAATAAAGAGGCTTCGCTCTTTAAAATTTCTAGAAAACAGAGGTTAAACTTACCTAGTTTAAGATACGACGTGCACTCAAGTATTGTTTATTCATTTTTTCAGATATGAACAATATAAATAGGATGCGTGTTAAGTGTGTTCAAAGTAGTTTCACATACATAATTCTTTGATGTTATCTGGATTACATGACTTGATCAAATCACACCTTCAAGGATCCCTATGGTGTCGTCAAAAAAAGCATACGTTAATGCTTTTTAATAACATGATAATCAACATTCCATTCTCGGATTTCCCACCCACATGGAACCATATTGCTAGGTACGCTTTTCCAGACAACAAATCACCGTTATCTGGTAACAAGCGCACAACGCAATGCTAGTGTAAGTTTACCACTGTACAGAGTAGTCTTAAACAAACGACAGCAAAATATTTACACTGCTGACTCTCTCCCGAAGTCCAAATGTCTAATCACTTCATTTCTAGGATCTACAGGTCTGTAAAAGTCTTTCCCGATTTACCACTTACCCCGAAGCACGCAGCAATTAATTACTATGGTCCTAAGACTTTTTTTATAATACAATTAATGTTTTTTTTGCGGCAGAAAAAGTAAACTAAGCCTTTTTCTTCTTTTACGTATCTTCTTCTATATCACCGTCTCCCCCAGTTCATGGGCTGTTCTTATATGGAAATGGTCTCTTTGAAATAGACCGGTATTCAACTATATTTTTAACAGAGACAATACATAACTATATGTTTTAGGTAATTCGATAATGCTGAACATGGTTGCTAACAGCAACCAGTGTCCATTACTGTATACCCATGTGGATTTATACTATATTCGTTTACCTAATATCCCTTAATGTATACTTGAATGCCATCCACCCCTACACAACACCTGATCTCTTGATACTGCTAATGATAATACATGATAGTACATTACCTACTATTCTGTCGATCAGTTTCATAGCATCACCTCATATCTCTGCAACTATTTCATTGGTTCATCAATTATGGCTATGTATACTATATAGTGGTCTGATATGCATTCACGTAGTTCGGCTGTCTAATCTGTATGTACCATGGTAATTTTAAAGGGAAGCGAACTCTCAAAGGACAACCGATACAGAGCTTAGATGTCGACTAATTACCCACTATCGCCACCAACTAACTTAAGCTTACAACACAAAAGGAGTGGAATAGTGGTATTATCGGCCTGTCTACCTGTTTGTGAGGGTGATAATTTCAGTCCATCCGTGTTTATGGGGAAGAACATCTTGTATACTTCCCTGGTTTGGTTATAAGTGAAGCACCAAATGAAAGTGCTGACTATTATCGCTCATATTAGTTACTTTTGTCATTTATACATGATCCAAGTTTGGTGGTGCTACCCTGAAAAGGTTACTTAGGACATACATACACGAACTTCAACACTCCTAATAAAAATTGTAGTAATTTGGCGTTCAGGTACGTTCCGTTTTATTTAACAGGAGAAACAATAATCTTTGGTAATAGGTCTTTATTTTGTATCGTGGGCATGAGACAGTTAGAGCGGGATGCTAATCATTCAAACACACAATGTCCCTCAACATTCAATATAAGATAATAGGAAACATAATCCGTATAAAGAATAAGGAAGTAAATGAATACCAAAGCTTTCTTTTTTTCGTGTATACATAAGTTATGTAACCAACTCTTAACTAGTCAACCTAAGTCGCTACAGTAACATATATCTAAGACATAAGATGTAACTAGTACATCACACCAGCTATGTATTCTGATATTACGCTAGGCCTCCACTTTATACATTGCCATTGGCCACATAACACTAGTGAGAATCTTCTTATTTGCAACACCTCCGAAATGCACCCTGCATACTGCGAAGTCTTACTTGTGGTACAACCAGAGCAGCTTCTAACGACTTAACCCATATTTACAAAGAGAAAAAAACTATCATAGAGTGATGAGTAGAAAAGAATGTATATTTGGCCTTAAGATGGGCGTAAACATGACTACAGCGTATGTGCTGGCTGACTAGAGAAGGAATTACTCCCCCTTATGTGTCGTATCGTAATCCAACAGTGATGCTTGACTGACTGCCTGCAGTCTGATATGCTTTGTTTATCTCGCCTGTAAAAATGGCTTGCTCCTAGTATCAGAAAATAAATTATTCTTATTATTCACGCTATCTACTTTGCTACTCATCTCCATTCTCTTTCTTTTTCATCATTCCTATATATATATAACTGGCAGCAGAGCTTAACATCAACCCATATTTCATGCTGAACAGTGTGAAAAACTGAGTCCTCTCTCCAAAACCTACTTCCATACTTCTTTGGACGAGGTCAAGTTTCCTTTTATTTTAATCACAAACAACTTAATTACGCTGTATTGCGAAAACCATTTTGGATTTTATCAAAGAAGCATGCATATACAATGATTAAAACAAGTTTACATGGCGAAAGAAAATTCACACTAGAATACCAAAATACACTATTGTATATGTGGTACTGAAGAAAAATGGTGATGTTGAAAGTTGGGAAACTCTAAATGAAATCTAAGTGTGCATAATTAGGTTTGTGAGACAAGAAACTGTGAGGTGATTATGACAAGTACAATGTGATTAGGTTAACATGAAAACAGAAATTACCATGGAAACTGAATGGTCAAACGATGATGGTCACTGAAATTGTTAATGATTATAAATGTCGCATCCTTCGACCACTGTCTTCTCGCTTCTAAGCAACCTAAACCTATCTACTTTTAAACGTACTTCAGTCTTGGTGCATAGTTCTATTGCTCCATATCACTTGCAGTCTGAAACTCTTAGACATTTAATTACTAAACACACATGCATTTAAAAATTTTCGTTTCTAAATATTCTTGACAAAACTGAAACTAAGGATACTTCAAAATACTAACGTAATATGGATTTGTTTCCTTTACATTAATTTCGGTGCTTTTGGGAAACCCTAGAGTATTTTACGGCTTACGGATATCATGGAGGTATTTTGAAGCTATTGAGTTTTGGAAGATGCAGACAACACCGACAGAAACATAAATCTCGATTACTCGCGTAAACTATAGTTCAAATTAATGGAAGCGGGTTATCCTCTAGATCCACATGAGTGGTGGATTACTTGAGTCTAAGCTAATAACAGAGGACTGCCGGCATAACAGTAATTAGTAAGAGACAAATAAGTGACATTATTACCTATGAAATAAAAATAAATTGATCCACATGTAAACGTTTTTAGTAACATGTACTTATTCAGGAATTTTTACACTTATTTCCATAATTACTCATCTCGATTTTTCTTTGGTTGAAATGAATACATTATTAATCGTCGTTCTTCACATTCAGTCAGTTTGTGGCCTCTCACAGTGTTAGTAAACCTGTGGTGGAAAAATAGATGAGCTAGATAACTGGACTGATACATTTTAGCCTTCGAAACCATAAACAGTTATATATATTATTAATCGTTTATGCTCCTTAGTTCTACTTCTCGTTCTTCTTTTTAGCATACGCTTGTGCATTACACTAAGTATAACGTCGGACACCTACTCGCAAAGTGACGAAACATGAATTTACATCAATTTAATCAACTTGGATGGAAGCAAAGGATGATCGGATATTCATATTCCTGAGGGACAATGCATCAATTTCCTATTCAATATTTTGGTATTTAAAATAACTCCAATATGTTCTTATAACGTCTTTTTTCATATCCAGTTTCACCTCTTTCATGTCTATAACCGTGTGTTTGGTCTTTCTTAGCTTTTCAATAACTCAAAGATAGGTTAATATTACGATATCGTCTATGTTTTCCAAAGACTTTCTTAAAAGAGCACCGTTATTTTGAAAACCTTCCTTCATGTCATATTGGCTTGTCACTATAGTATAGCGCTACCACGGATTATAACTGAAGTCTTATTGCGATTTGTGACCCGTTCCTTAAAATCATAAGTAGGAGATAGTGTAAGCATCCATTCATAAAACACAGGAGTAATATGAAGGCATTAAAATATTGTAAAATGCGGTTAAAAATTCGTAATTTTTCATGAATTATTTATAAATGAAATAAAAATATTAAACAGGGTATATTGTTTTCATATCAGCGAAAATCTTTTTTAATCTATTTTCGAGTTCATTCTACTTAACTTCACGAAGGATTTATATTTGAACTTGATATGTTGACTACATAGTAGCCGCTGTTGAGGTTAAGAGTATTGAAGGAAATGAAATCTATCTGGAATCAACCATGACTTAATATCATTTGTATGGACCACATTGATGGGCCAATGAAGTGCTTCGTGTGCACTGCAAGTTTGTTTACGTAGCCAATTCGTAAAAGTGATTTATAAAGTTTTCATCTGCAACTACATATTATTGTTTTAAGTAGGGTTTTGTTTTCCAATAATATGAACAGGGTAACAAGCCTATCAGAAATTCTTTCACAAAGTTCTTTCTGTGACTTGCTAACCCACATATCGAAAAGCTATTTATATTTTTAAAACCAACCACTTACTAAATCTTTCGTAGCCTAACTTCATCATTACTTTAGTTCTAATGACTTATTTGATGATTACCAGATGGATATGTTTGAATTTTAATTTAGAACGAACAAAAAGTAATATGATCCTATTGACTCCTTACATCAACATTCAGTAATATCTGTCTGGGGTTTCTTGGCTTTAAAAAACTGCCATTTTCTTTCCACATTCGTAATTTTTTGCCTTTCTTAGAAATTTTATAGTTTCTAAATGTTTTACATCGTTTTTGTCACTGATCAGATTGAGAAGACGTTATATAGTCAACATAATATTTTTAGTTGCTCACTGTGACCCTGAAAAATGTCAGTTGTTCGTTGTTGGCCCAGCCCTATAAGCCATGTTTATCAAAACTCTATCGCCAACATTTCCTTCAATTGCAAAGATATACAAAAAATGCATTTCATACTTGCGCTGTCAGTATAAAATACCTTACAAGAATTGACAAATCTTTGTTATTCGAAAGACCGGACGTAAGAAGTAATACCTTACTAGTTGTTAACAACATCTATAATTTTGGAGTACATGAAACGGATTACATGATTGTGAAACCTTATAGACAATGCATAGAAAGTGTGTGGACCGTCAAATAGTGAATGCCGATTATAGTTTTGCAATCTTCAGGGATTTGAATAAACATTTTTTATTATAGTTTGCTACATTTAACGAGAATACCTTAGGTCATTGCAATAGGATTTGATTGTGAAGTTATGATTGGCCCGGCTGCTTGTAGCTCGCTTTCACTACATTGTCAAAATCGTGATTAATCAATCAGTCACTCACAATGTAGAACCTGGTGAATCCGTGCACTGATTTATGCTGTCATACCCCAATTAGTATAGAAATGAAATCTCAGAGTAGTGATAATAGTAATATTGTTAGTTCTAATGAAGAGTATTAGGTATGGGAGATAATGATTTAAGAAAATACAAATCAGTGAAACAAAATCTTCGTGAATTCAGAAATTCGGAATTCCGAGAAGGACCTGCACCATTGAGAACGATTTTGAGTCATGTGACTCTCAGTGTCGAACCACGGACTGTAGTTGTCACACGAACCCCACCAAGTGAGTCTGAATCTATCAACATGACTCAGACTAACTGTCACTAGCTTCATGGGCTGGTACGATGTTTCGAATTGACCATATCTGGAAAATTTACCATTACATACAAAACCGTGCACCACTGTGTTGGTAAGATAAAACCGTTTTTCTGATATCTAGATCTAATCACTGGCATACGACCAGTAAACTCATTGTGCAGGACTTGATAATAATAATAATAATAATAATGGTGATTTACCCTGTTCTTGCTTGCATAAATTGTCATAAACCATAAACATTAGCTACGGCTATTAAGAGAATTCAATAACTGGCCCGTTTAACTTTACGCCTCCAAGTTAACTTTCGTGCTATCGTAATCCTCTAGCATAAAATACCAGTATGAAGCGGTATCAGTTCAGACATAAGAAATTAGACGTTGTAAATCGTAACAAATTACATACATTTCTACAAGGCTTCCTCATCAATTGTAAGCGATAAAAGGACCTTCATCAGCATCATCTGTCAATCACATTCACAATACTCAAACACCAACAAAACCAGCATATCAACTTATAAAGGTCGAGATTTTACAAAAAAACAAATTTTACAATCGAGAACGCAAGTCTAAATAAGTGAATAAGATTTCATAAAAACTAAAGCTTGAACTGCTAATTATTCTCGAACTAGCCTCAACGTCAGTACTAGATTGATAAAAACGGACGGCTGGATGGCAATGGGAATCTCAGTTGATTCGGCATTATGAATGTGAAGTGCACCCGATACATGAGCAAGTAACTTTAGTCGTATAACTTGAGCAGCATTCAACGATTAAATCCACTCGAACGAATAAGAATTAATAGGAAGGCAGTGAAGGGTGAATGAGAATTTGTATTTTGGTTGCAAGTAGAGCGTCAGTAGGATGGCAACATCTAGGTCGGCTGATTAAAGAGCGAGTTGTTTCCCACATCGTTTTGTGTAGCGTCGTGATCTGGTGATGATGCTTGACTGAGCGCCTGCAACTAATTGTGTCCGCTAAAACAAACATGGTCAACATCAATGACAACAGCCTATGCAACTATTTGTTTAGGAAGTTATTTACCGTCACAAATGTGTTGACTGATGGAGCTGCAACGACGTGTTTTGGTAAAGGGTCCCACTCTTTGACTATTCATCTGGAGAATCTACAACTAACTAACAAATGTGATTTTGGTTTTTAGGACATTCCTAGGTGCCCTTGTAAATTTTTTCATCCTGGGAGACATGAAAAAAGAGTAGAACATATCAAAACTTAGTATTTCGCAGACGTGACCAACCTTGCAAAACAACCATTTGGCAAATAAGCTTGCAAACATCAACATACTTAAGAAATGATCAGGCGTTCTGGGCTGACGAAACACTTGAAACAATCCTGGTAATAATACGATGTCCCAGGATGATGACAGGATGAAAGACGGTAACCAAAATGGCTTAGAAGCAGAGTAACGTTAATGCACATTCCGCCAAAAGCGCATATCTATTGGCTGCTACAACAATTGGCAGGAACCTGTTGTTATGCCGGACCACAAAGAAGTGTAACAAACTTTCAGAACTGTGTTTTGAGAATACTTTCATTTATTCTACCTGTGTGTGATGTAAACATTTTTTTCTACTACTGTTAAGTTTTTCTTACCCTATCCTCCCGTTTAGCATAATTACTGTTATTACATTGTCTCTTATTGTGGACAATAGTTAATTAGTTGTGTACAAGTTGTTCCTATTCACTACCACCATTTCCTTTGTTCTGCAATCATGTTAATTTCCTAATTGGTTTGCTGTGCGGTCTGATTTTATGAATATATATAAAGGAATGCTTGAAATATAATAGGATTCTGTCTGGTTGATCTATTGGCTCGTATTCTCCCTATTCTGGCTTAAGACTAAGTGGGCATAGGGCAGACGCACAATTAACGATTTGGCACTAGTGACTGGCACTCGACCAACCAACCACCAAAATTCTCACATCATAACACTCTATTTTCTGTAATCAATGATCGGTAGAACTAAACTATAGTGCCAGACCAATCAGGTTTTAGCAACAATTATCAAGGTCGCGGTGAACAATTGAGTTTATTGCCATAGAATATAATTCCCAGTGTTGGTAATGTATCTTTGAGGTAAGCAGTCACTTCGTAGGACAATATCTTGAATTTTTTAGGCTTGAAATAACTGAAATCAGATTCCACCAAAAATATGACAAACAAAGGTATCTTAAAGAACAACCCGAAATTGGCGCTATAGTTTATTCCTACTGCTAAGTTTGCGATCCGTTGTTAATTTAAAGTAGTTTGGCAGTAATATACTTATCCAAACAGTGGTTAATTTAATCTCATTTTACACAAATGGATTGAAAACAAAGTACTGTTATATGGCAATCACTAAGGTGTAATCTTCAGTCATGAAATGACATTACTTGTTGTCGGAACTGAAGTTGACATATCTAAGAGTCATAATGCTATGCCTATGCTAAAGTTACCAAACCATAAATAATGAGTAACTAGGCCCTATTCGTGTACTAGAAACAAAATAAGTCTCGCCATATTATGGCCTTTTTCGTAGTTTTATAAATTTTTATGGGTACCTGCTCAGTATCTTTGTTTTGTCCGACAGCTGTACAGTATTTTGAATAACATCATTTGTATAAATACAATTAATTCTTAGCCCTAGACACACTATTAGTGAACCCTCGTTTGTCCGAAAAACAGTTAGCACTTGCACCAACCACTTTTCAGCACTATTGATTTAAATATTCTTATGTTAATTTATTCGTTAAAGTGTTTGCCTTTGTTTTACTTAAACTTACTTTGTCAACGAAGTGATTCTAAACCTCTTTTACATTCAAATCATCACTATGTATAGAACTTCCCGTCATTTAATGTAAAACTTGGTAATGTCTTCCGTAGACGGTGATCATTCCATTATTTCGCGGTTGGATAAAAATTTGGTCCACAAAATATGTTCAGGCCAGGTTGTGGTAACTCTCGCTTCTGCTGTAAAAGAACTTTTGGAAAATAGTATCGACGCGAAGTCCACAAAAATAGGTTTTCCAACTTTTCTTGTTGACGTTTTAATCATAGAAATCCGGTTAAGAGGTCATGGCAGCGAATCTATTGAAGTAATCGATAACGGTGTCGGAATTGGAGAGGAAGATTTTGAATCTCTCAGTAGGTTTAAAGTTTCACTAAATTATTATCATGTAGCTGGGAAATACTGTACATCAAAGCTGAATACATTTGATGATTTAAGCTGTGTTGAAACTTACGGTTTCCGTGGGGAAGCTCTTTCTTCTCTTTGTCATTTGGCGTGAGTCATATTTCTGTCTTTGTTTCCTACCTATTATTATAACAACGTAAATAAGGGATTTTTAGTATTTTTGGGTGAACATGTTTAGTATGCTAAAGTTATCCTTTTGCTGCGTGATTTTAATAATATATTCCAATAATTGCGTCTTGTCACTTAGTTGACTATCATCCTTAAAACAACTGATACATACTACAAGTTAGAACAAAGGGTATATGGATCGTTTACTAATGTAACGACTAGCTACAAGTATATAAAAGTGTTCAATACGTGCTTAGGCGAAATAAATAAACCTTGTCTAGTACTTCAACAACAATTAAATGTTTATATATGGCGAATAGTTGATTCAGTGATTGTTACTGTTTCCTGAAAATGAAGCATGCAAAGGTTACTGCTACACATTGACTTACTAGTATTTAGGTTTTAAGCATTTGGTTTAATTCTCTATCACAGCTCCTCATCTTCAGTTTGATTATGCAATAGTAATGCCAGTCATCATGTATAACATGTGTCGCAGTACCAATCACGTACTAATGCATAGGGAATTAATTAAATGATTATTTGCTATTAAGTGTGTGCTAAGTTAAGTGTTCAAATGTTATTTTAAAGATATGCTAGACACATGCATTTCACAGAGTCACCTACTCTTTGTGATATAATTTACTCAGTATTATGCCAGTCATTTTTATGTTGCATATGTATTTGTCTTAAGATGTATTTATTAGCTTATTAGAAAATTTAAATCTGTAAAATATAATTTTATATTAACAATGATGAGATTCAAGGGGACTCGTTTTTTTTAATGTTAGGCTAGAATTAAACCTCTTAATCAGGTCTTAGATTCAATGTAATTAGACTGCGCAATTTTTACACTGTACAACTGATTGTTTTCTAGGATTGTCTGTGATAAACACAGTAGCGTAGCGCAGTCCAAAAGACTAAATTTTAAAATAACAAATCTAGTGAAAGTTAGAGGCTGAAATTGAATAATTAATAAAAATTGCACTCTTCAACATTCACTGACTAAATGTATGGGATTATGAACGAAAATGCTGCATGTAGCACATGCATATTGAATTTTATACTGCAAACTGACCTGGTTTAGACCAATATTGAAAATCAGGAAGGACTGGACCGCCTCGAAACAAGCATTTACCATTTAGATCACTTAGCTGGTATCCATTGAATAATATTTTTGACGTCAGTTAATTAACAAAACTGCACGACCTAGACCAATGTCACTGATAGGTTAGTAACTCGGATATAGTATGTTTGAAATAAATTATTTACGTCTCTTCACTGCAGTAATTGACCCACTAATGACGGTAGATGAGGCCGCGCGATATATTGTGAATTGACTGTAATTATCGGCGCTTTGCTAGTCTGAGTTGAACGTTTGCCGTGAAACCTGAGTGTCCTCGTTACGAAATCTTGTGGGACACAGATACACACTACTAAGCCCTATGCTAAGACAAAACATCTCCTCAATGCCTCCTGATCTTCAGTGGTTGCCTAACAAAGATCAGTTCACTAGGTGAGACTTAAAGTTTATCAGTTCTCTCAGCACCCAATAATAAAAATACAATTGGGGGTTGTGGAGATAGTCAGTTGTTAATCCTGATATCACGAATTGTCCTGAAACAGACAACCATTAATCACCTGGAAGCACTGGACAGCTGTTTCGTCCTAGCATGGGACTTTTCAGCAGTGCGCATCCACGACCCCGTTGGGGATCAAACCCAGGACCCTCTAGCTCCGCGACGAGCGCCTTACCATTGGACCACTAGGCTGGCTCCTAACGGTTGATATTTCTAATTCAGTCATTTCGTGATACGTTTGCGCGACTTCATCCAGTTTTATTTCAATAAATACCTGTCCCGTTTGACTTTTAGGAAGGTTACTATCCATACATGTGCATTCGACGCCAAAATTGGTACAAAACTTGAATTCGATTCTTCTGGACGAATAACGAATCGTCGAAGCCTTGCAAGATCACAGGGAACAACTGTATGTGTCAATCAATTATTCTATGATCTTCCGGTTCGTCGACGTCATTTGACTGATCCAAATAGATTATCAAAAGAATTCGCTAAAGTTATCAGTTTATTAACAGCTTACTGCCTTGTTTGTGTTGGTGTACAAATCTCATGCAGTCGTGTCGGAAAAAAAGGGTAAGAATATCTATTAATTTTAATCGTTTAGATTTAATATCTGTCACCAGCTTGTTACTTAGTTTGAATAATAATAATATTAATTTAAACTGGTTACTTTGAAAGATTGTTCTGTTTTTTTATCGACCGCACTTCTGGGCATTTTAAATAAATTGTTTTTATAAATTATCTAACGAATATAACTAATAGTAGTTCTGGTGCTTTTCTTGTCTATTTTACTAGTCATTTTTAAGGGGGAACAATGAAAAATAGGGATAGTCAAATATAAATAAGACACTAAAGTAACTATGTATTCATAGATTGTACGATTATTTGTTGACTATCAATCCTTTAAAGTAGGTCATTCAAACGAAAACAGGGTTCGAAATGTAGTAAACGAAAGAATGTTTATTTGGTTTATGCGTCAAAAGCTTTGATCATACTTAGAACTAAGTTATAGTCAGGGATAATACTGAACAATCTGATTAAATGTTGAGATCGGAAAGTTAAAGCACACAAGATTTGCGAATATATACACAAATGTATTTTATTGTTCAATGAATAAGCCTGTGTTTTTAGAAGTTGGATACTTGGAACGTGTAATTTAACTTTGTAATTATAAAAGTAAATAAATATACGCTTGTATTCCTACATTAGGGCTTGTGAAAAACTGTCACGATAATCGTCAATACTCCTTTTTATATAGTTTCGTCATTGATATCCTACTAAAAGCCCCACTTTCATCTGACTCTTCAGGGACTGATTTCCTTCCAGGAAGCCCACTTATCAACTTAGAATACACAGACCTTATAGTCCTATTCGGTAAAGTCGCTGACAATATGTAGTCTCCTGATCACCTTGAGTAACTATGTAAGCATACTTGGGATGCGTTTCTCTCCCTCTAAGTGCAAAGTGTTACTTCGGAACTGGTCTGCATCATCACCTAAGTTGATCATAAATAGCGAAGTAGTTTAGTACGTAAACAATTTCCCTTACCTCTGAGGTCTGATCAGCCTTAGTGGGTCGGTGTCTAACCAGATCTCATCACCGGTTCAGAAAGCTCGCTTGACTACTTCCATTTTACGCCACTTGTAGCGTAGGCGAGATACTCGTCTCAACGAAACGCCGAGTGTACTTTGTAGAAGTTTGTTTTATCCTATGAATGTGAGACATAGGAGATGAAGATATGGATAGGCTTCAGATCTTTGATCGTAGGAATCTCCGAAGTAATCTTAGCATATCATAGAATGATCGAATAAAAACAAATGAGACAAACGAAAGTTGAAAAAAATAATGAAGCTTAGGCTCTAGCAGAAGATTACGAGTGAATACATTTCCACCACTGTGACCGATTTTGAGCCATGTCACCCAGCGTCTCTAACCACTAATCACTACTGTCATTCGGACCTCAACCAGGTAGCTTGTATCTACCAACATTGCGTAGGTCATCAGCCAAAAACTACATAGATTGATGGCACATTTCGGTCTGACCACCCCCACCTCTCTTTCATCCTACCATTACTCCAGCCAGCATAGGGCGATGAAGCCAGTGATGGTCAGATATATGCAACACATGTCTCACCCATGTCATTTGATGAAGGTTTACAACCTCTTTGACTGATCCGCCATGTTTTTTTATTACTCTACGTCTTATATTATTATTACTCTTTATATTCTTCTAAATCTTAAGTTACATTATCCTTTCGTACATACGCTTGCTTGATTTCTTCCTGTTGAATCATATTGTGGTGTTGATCTTGTAAATTTAATCTCGTCGTGCTAATGGAACCTATGCGTATATATGTCAGATTCTACTTCATTCATGGCTGACTGACCGTGTTCTTGTTTTTTGTTTCTGTAACAAATTAAAATCCGTTTATCAAGTTTTTAGTGACTATTTTTGTTTGTGACATTTAGTTATGAAATAGTGTAATAATATTGTAATTAAATTTTGATGTATCCTATCTTCATTTCATTAACCAATCTTTATTGTAGGGATTTTTCATGACTTGACAAACAGATACACAAATAAGCCTTCGTTAGGGTGTATAGTATGTTTACTGGCTTAAGAGCTACATTTCAACTCATCGATCCGGAGATCTCGTGATAATGTCTATCACTGAAAAGTTTGTTCTTGAGCTTAGACCTTCGCTTTCTAATCTACACACTAGTTTTTCCGAACTTCAATCTCCGAAACCTCTCAATTCTAAGACCAAACGACCGATAAATAGAGGGAAGATCTTACCCCAGTAAGCTTCAAATTCGTTAATGAAAGCTAATGTGTATTAGGGTTGGCTGAAAATCGCTTCTATTATTCATCCAATTCAAAAGCAATAAGTTGGGTAATCGGTCATCGGGATAATGCTATATCAAAACGTTTGGAAATTCTACTAAACGGTGATTGTGTGAAATGTTTTAACTTTTTCGAATCTTCTGGTGGCTCCTTTTTGGATTTATAAAAACCATCCTAACTCTGACCCCATAACTTACTAAAGCTGTATAATAGGATATATGTATAGATAATTATCTTAAATAAGTCGATAATGGAATGGTCAGATATTGCATCAATTAAAAACTGTTTGGAAGTGTTTTCAAGTATCTAAAAAGAATCTCGTACTATGAAACTGTAAAGTGAACGTATACATAAAGTGAATTTGTCCTTCTTAAACTTGGTTTGGAATGATTAAACATTAACTCCTCTTTGTACATAGATTTCTGTTATGTATTCATTTTGGGATAGAATGTTTGATCTTATAGATCGTTTTGAAGTGTAAACCTACAAAAAATTACATGATCAGAGTTAAGTAAGTTTTAAACATTACAACTGTTGATTTTTTTACTTAATTGTAGATAACCATACTGTTTTGAGAGAGTACGCTTTGTGTAACCAATACAATCTGCTCTGTATGAGTAAATAATATAATCTAAAAGAACCAACAACTCCTAATCTGTCGATCAACTTTCATTACATATTGTTTAATTTCACAGAACATGGTTCACACCTGTAAAGTTATGCTAAACGAACTAATATGTTTGTTTTATTTATCCTATTTAGTGAATTGATTAACGTAATTTCAAATGGACCTTCTATATCACTTAAGGACAATATTGCCGCAGTTTTTGGCCATACACAGGTAGGTACGCACCCGTGCATGAGTAATGAATGTACTTTAATGGTTATATTCATTTGAAGAGGAGTGCGTTATCTTTCGATGAATAATAACTGGTATTATTATCTGAAGTTGTCCATAATAAAATCAAAAAGATGCCCATTTAGACATTTAGAAAAGACGAAGGGAGCGAAAAAATCTCTGATAAACTTCATCTTCTAATCGCATTATCAAAATTATAGTTTTCGAAAGTATAAAAATAATAGTTAAATGGATTAGCACATTGTAGTTTACATAATCTCTGTTCTGGGAATTGATGAAGTTATTACAAAAATTGAGTGATCAGAATTGTTATGTAAGAACTAAGCGAATGTTATCATTGTGCAAACACGAGGCGACACGTTTCGAAGTTATTGCAAGCATTAAAATTGTGATAATAATGAGAGAAGTGAGTGTAATAAGTCATTTGTAAACCATCCAAGTATTGAATATTTTGATGACCATGGCAAGAAACGAGGTTGTACACATTTCCCTATGCACACATAGGTTTGGTTTGAAAATATGAGTCCGAAGACCTCTGCTATATGTGAAAAAATGTATACCTAAACCACAGCAATTGACTGGGGCTCGGTGAATCAATGTGTAAAAGCATTTTTCGCGTCTATTTGATGTTTCGTGTCAACTAAGTGTGTACATATGGAGCTTTTTATTTGTCGTAGTTGTCCTTTACTTAGCCGTGACAGGTGATGCACAAGAAATTCTATGACTGGACCCGGCTAATCGTGTGACCAATGTAATTGTTTCTACGAGCCTCAGTTGTATTTGATAAGGCGAATTCATCAAGTCTGTCTTTTAATATTGTTCCCATGATAGAATAGTTGTAGAATATGGTTTTAAGTTTGGCTGTAGTTAGCGTCTTTTGCAACACTTTTCTAATTCGTTGCGTCGTAATTCACTAACGTTGTCATTCAGGAATGATACTTTGGAAATATAGGTGTTCTAGGGACAGTTGCTTTTTCTGATTTTGCTTTTGCTTGCATCGTGTGTGTTTATGAATTTCAACGGGTACGTGTTCATAGAAAACATGTCGCGAATGGTGATTAATTCTTATTCCACAGTATCAGAGCATATACATCTAGTACTGTGCACTAGACTCCTAACTAAATCCCTTTTGTAGCTTAACGGCACAGAACCGTGTGTTACTCTTCTCTCGTTTATTTTATAAAAAATTTACTTCATATTTATTCCTCTTTTGTAAACGTTTATATTTTTAGTTAGATAGTCTTATCGAATTGGAAGAAATTGTTTCCATCCCAGAAGATATATGTGAAGAATTCAATCTGAAACCTTCATCTGTTGAGCATCCTATCAAGTTGGTTCATAATGATTTTTAATTTTCATTCTTTTCTTCTATTTTCAGCGACAAGTAACAGGTTTTAGCCTTCTCTCCACCTACGTTAATCAGTCGAATGCAACACAGAATGTATCATATAAATAT